>PVIY010000840.1:31378-176369 GCA_004026745.1 Myrmecophaga tridactyla
AGTTGGCGGCAGTCACTGTTTCAACCCTCCCCAGACTGAGGCAGAGACAGTGGAGATGAAAAGATGCAGTGTTTCCACAAGGTCGTGGGGGATAGTTAGCTGAAGAGCTGTGCTTGCTGGGCAGGCCAGGAAACCTCTGCTTTGGAGTGCATCAGAGAAGATTTCAGCCCTTCTCTATTGCATACCCAAAACAATTTGTAGCCAGTCTGTGCCCCCTTTATGGGTCTCTCACCCTGGATTGGCTAGAAAAGACTAATTTGGAAAAGTTCTCTTGCAATGACCCTACTCCCAGAATTTGGCCCCCAGGCAAAAGCAACATAAGATAACAAAAGGAGTGCAAAAACTATAGAGGTGGACAGTCTGAGCCCAAAGCATAGCAACTTAAAATATTTGGAAGAGTGAGATCAAAGGGGACAACCAAATTCCTATAACAAGGGAACTCGAATATAACTAACAAACTAAACCCCAGGACAAGATAGAGGTCCAGAAAATAAGGGAAAACCCATAACCTGCATTCAGTGCAGACAGATCTTCCTGAAAGGAGAGTTGAAGCTCAAGAAAATCTCTGTCTTATCACCATCTGGTTACAAAGTCAAGAAACTGAAAAACCAGGGAGTAAATACCAAAGCTAACCTTTTAAATATGAAAATGTGTGGTTCGGTGGTAGAATGCTCACCTTCCATTGTGGGAGACTTGGGTTTGATTCTCAGACCATGCAACCAAAAAGATATAAATAAAATGCATACTGTGTAATAAGAGTACAAGGCAAAAAAGAAATTGGAAATGATGGCCCATCCAAAGGAAGAGGATAAAGATACAGAACACATCAACAAAGAAGATGAGAATGTGGACATACCAAAAAGAAAAACAAAACAGTAAAACATTTTAAAATTAAAAAAAATAATAATGATCTTAAAAATTGCCCAAGGAGATGAAGGAGAGTAAAAAGAACTAAAGAATATCAGGGAAACAATGAATTAACAACATGAGAAACTTAATAAAGTCACAGAAACTTTAAAAATGAATCAAACAGAACTACTGGATTGGAATGTACCAAAAACTTAATTGAAAAAAGCCCAGGAGGATTTCAAGAGCAGACCAAAGTTGGCAAAAGAAAGGATCAGTGAACTCGAAGACACAACTTTTGAAATGAGTCACACTGAGGAGCAGAAAGAAATATTAAAAGCAAAAATAGCCCAAGATAGCCATGAGACACCATCATGCACATAAATATGCACCTTATTGGAATCCCAGAAGAGAGAAAAGAGTAGAAGGAACAGCCAAAGAAATGATGACAAAGACCTTCCCCACCTTAGTAAAGGGTGTGAGTGTACACATCCAAGAAGCTGAAGGAAGTGCTTCAGACTGAAAGGAAAGAAAACTAGACTGTGTTATAAAGCAGCATAAAAAATAAAGACCTGTAGTACATAAAGGGAACCATTTCGCTAGTTTTAAATGCCAGTATTGTATTGTTTGTTATGTGCTTCCACTTATTACTTTCTACAGATGCTGAAGTCCAAATGCTTAAAAAAAATAATAAATCTAGGTTTTTGGACATAATATGTGTTCTACTTTGCTAGCTGCTGGAATGCAACACACCAGAGGCAGCTTGGCTTTTAATAAAAGGGGATTTATTTTGTTAGTTTTTCAGAGGAAAGGCAGCTAACTTTCATCTGAGGTTCTTTCTTACGTGGGAAGGCACAGGGTGATCTCTGCTGGCCTTCTCTCCAGGCCTCTGGGTTCCAACAACTTTCCCCGGGATGATTCCTTTCTGCATTGCCAAAGGCCTGGGCTGAGCTGCTAGGGCTGAGATGAGGTATGCTAAGCTGCTTTGGCTGTGCTATGTTAAGCTCTCTCATTTAAGCACCAGCCAATTAAGTCAAATGTCATTCATTGCAGCAGACACGCCTTCTAGCCGACTGCAGATGTAAATCAGCAACAGATAAGGTTCATGTACCATTGGCTCATGTCTGCAGCAACAGAACTAGGTGCCTTCACCTAGCCAAGTTGACAACTGAATCTAACTACCACAATATGTAAAATGTATAAGCAATAACAAGTACAAAAAATGGTGGGTTGAAAGAGGGGTACAGAATAAATGTATGTACATGCTATTGAAGATATTAGTATTAAACCATATATGATTGTTATATATTTAGGGTATTCCATTTTAACCCCATGGTAAATTGTGAAAATTTTACTTCTTCCCATCTGTGTTAGTTTGCAAGCTTCCGGAATGCAATATACCATCGGAATAGCTTTTATAAAACAGAATTTAATAAGTTACCAGTTTACAGTTCTAAGCCTATGATAATGTTCAAATGAAGGCCTCCAGTGAAAAATGTGGTGATGTCTGTTAAGCTCAAAGCATCTCCAAACATCTGTCTCTTTGTTCTTCACATATCCACATTTGTGTCAGCACTGCTCTGAAATTTCTGTCAGCTTTCTCTTTATCACTCTGAGGTTTCTGTCAGTTCTGTAAGGTCTGTCTTTTCTGACACTCTCCAAAATGTTTCCACTTTAAATGATTCCAGTAAACTAATCAAGACCCACTGGAATGGGTGGAGTCACATTTTCATCTAATCAAAAATTAATACCCACAATTGGACGCATCACATCTGCATGGCGATAATCTCATCAAAAGATTCCACCCTACGTTGCTGAATCAGTATTAAAAGACATAACTGCCTCCACAAGATTGAATCTGGATTAAAACAGCTTTTCTGGGGGTACATAATATTTTCAAAATGGTACACCATTCAGTTTTGATGCTTTTATTTATTTTTACTTACCTAACTGTTCTAACTAGAACTCCCAGTAATTTGTTGAATAACATTGGTGACAGTGGGCATCCTTGACTTGATCCAGACCTAAGAGTTAAAGCTTTAAGTCTTTCACCATTGAGTTGGATGTTAGCCATATTTTTTTTTCATATATGGCCTTTATCATGTTGAGGAAGTTTCCTTTCATTCCTATTTTTTTTAGGTGTTTTCACCAAGAAAGGATGCTGAATCTTGCCAAATGCCTTTTCTGCATCAATTGAGATGGTCATGTGTTTTTTTCTCCCTTTGTTTTGTTAATGTGGTGTATTAATTGATTTTCCTATGTTGAACCACCCTTACATACCTGGGATAATCCGACTTGTTCAGGGTGCATAATCCTTTTGAGGTGCTATTGAATCCAATTTGCAAGTATTTTGTTGAGGATTTTTGCATCTATATTCAGAAGAAAAATTGGTCTGCAATAATCTTTTTTGTAGTATCTTTATCTGGCTTTGGTATTAGGGTGATGTTGGCCTCATTGAATGATTTAGGTAGTGCTCCCACCTCTTCAATTTTTTGAAAGAGTTTGAGCAAGATTGGTATTCATTCTTGCAATGACTGATAGAATTCATCTGTGAAATCATTTGGTGCTGAGCCTTTCTTTGTTGGGTGTTTTTCGATGTATGATTCAAATTCTTTGCTTGTAACTGGCCTATTGAGATTTTCTATTTCTTGTAGAGTCAGTGTAGATTGTTTATGTGTTTTTAGAAATTTGTCCATTTCCTCTAGGTTGTCTGATTTGTTGATGTGCAGTTGTTCATTTTATCCTCTTATGATTCTTTTTTATTTCTGTGGGGTCAACAGATATGCCCTCTCTCATTTCTGATTTTATTTATTTGCATCTTTTCTCTTTTTTTCTTTATCAGCCTAGCTAAAAATATGTCAATTGTATTGATTCTTTTCAGAGAATCAACTTTTCATTTTGTTAATACTTTCAAATATTCCTCTTATTTTCAATTTCATTTATTTCTTCTCTAATCCTTTTTTTTTCCATTATGCTTGCTTTGGGTTAATTTTCTTTTCTCTCTCTTTTTTTTTAACTAGTTCCTGACAGTGTCAGTTAGTTCTTTGATTTTAGCTCTTTCTTCTTTTTAAATGTATTTATGGCTAGTAGTTTCCCTCTAAGCACTATCTTGACTGCTTCTGATAAGTTTTGATATGCTGTGTTCTTATGTTCATTCTTGTCAAGATATCTACTGATTTCCTTCGCCATTTCTTCTTTGACCCACTGATTGTTTAATAGAGTGATTTAAGTTGCATATATTTGTGGATTTTCCAGGTCTCTGCCCATTATTAATTCCCAACTTCAATGCATCATGGTTATAGAATATGCTTTGCATCATTAAGCTCTTTTTAAATTTATTGAGATTTATTTTATGACCCAACATATGGTCTACCCTGGACCCCTACATGTTCACTTGAGAAAAATATATGTCCTGCTATTTGGGGGTTCAGCGTTATGTGTTATGTTTGTTAGGTCTAGTTCGCTCATTACATTTTCTCAAGTTCTCTTCTTCCTTCTTGATTTTCTTTCTAGCTATTCTATCTATTGATGAGAGTGGTGTATTGAAGTGTCCAAATATTATATAGGTGTCTTTTTCTCTCTTCAGTTTTGCCTCATGTATTTTGGGGCACCATTGTTAGTTGCATAAATATTTATGACTATTACTTCTTCTTGGTGTTTTGCCCCTTATATAAGTATATAGTGTCCTTATATAAATTTTATAGCAGCTTTTGACTTAAAGTCTGTTTGGTGTAATATAGGTATATCTACTCTACCTCTTTTTAAGTTACTGTTTTCATGGAATATGTTTTTCCATCCTTTTATTTTCAACTTTGTTTGGATCTTTGGGTCAAAGGTGGGTCTTTTGTAAGCACTAAATAGTTGGATCATCGTTTTTATTCATTCTTCCAACTTGTGTCTTGTGATTGGGGAGTTTATTCCATTAATAGTCAATGCTATTACTGTAAAGTAGTACTTAACTTCAGCCATTTTGTCCTTTTGTTTTTATGTCTATTCTTTTTTTTTTTGTCTATCTTTTTCCTTTATTGCAACCTCCTTTTTTGTATAGTTGATCTTTTATGATGTATCAGACTGGTTCCTTTCTCATTTCTGTTGCCATATGTATTTTTTTTCTTTTTTGTGTGTGAAATGTAGCATATATACAGAAATCAATAAATTTACAAGTACATTTTAGCAAGTAGTTATAGAACAGATTTTAAAGTTTAGTATGGGTTGCAGTTTGGCAATTTTTCTTTTCTTCTTTTAGCTACTCCAAGGCACTGGAGACCAAAGAAATATGAATATAATAATTCAGCAGTCATACTCATTTGTTAATCCTATCTTCTCTGTTATAATCCTCCTCTTTAAATAACATATATACATAAAAATAATAAATTTCAAAGTACATTGCAATAATTAGTTTTATATCAGATTTCAGAGATTGCTATGGGTTACAATTCCACAATTTTAGGATTTTATTTCTAGCTGCTCTAAGGTACTGCAGGCTAAAAGAAATATCAGTATAATGTTTCAGCACTCATATTCATTTGTTAAATACTACATTCTCTGTGTAACTCCACCATTAACTTTGATCTTTCTACCACTCTTTAGGGGTATTTGGGCTATGGCTATTCTTACTTTTTCATGTTGGAAGAGGCTGTCGATAATATGGGATAGGGGGATGGAGCTAGTTGATGTTTTGGAAAGGCTGGCCCCTCTGCATTTCAGGACTTATCTTGTCCAGGGACCTATCTGGAGGTTGAAGGTTTTGGTTAAATGCAAAGTTACACTAGTGCATAGAACCTTTGTAGAATCTTATGAAATGCACTAGGTATTCTTTAGGACTGGCAGTAATAATTTTGGATGGGGTTTGGCAAGTTGTGAGAGGTAGCAATGTCTAACTGAAGAATGTGTAAGAGTGACCTCCAGTGCAGCATCCCAACTCTATTTGAACTCTATCAGCCACTGATACCTTACATGTTACACTCCTTTTCCCCCTTTTGGTCAGGATGGCATTGTTGATCCCACAATGTTAGGGCTAGGCTCATCCCTAGGGGTCATCTCCCATGCCACCAGGGAGACTTTCATCCCTGCATGTCATATCCCACAAAGGGAGAGCACAACAGTTTCACTTGCAGAATTGGGCTTAGAGAGAGAACAGAGCAACAGAAGAGGTCCTCCAGAGGTGACTCTTATGTATACCTATAGATAGGCTAAGCTTCTCCTCTACACACATAAAATTCAGAAAAGAAAGCCTCAAGATCAAAGGCTTGGTCTATTGATTCGGGTGTCCCTAATGCTTGTCACAGAATCCAGTGTTTCACCAGTGATAAACTTTAATAGTTCCATACTTTTTCTCCCCTCCTTCAAGGGACTTTGCCAATACTTTTTGATTATCTGCTTAATATACTCTTGGTTGTATCCAGGCATTACACTAAGCTATAGAGGGTTAAAGGCTCTCCTTCTTATTCTGGGCTTCTGTTTCTGTTTATTTTTAAATACTTTCTTTATGGGTACCCTGGGGTTTATATTATACAACATACATCTATAATTTACCAATTTGAAGAGATACCAACTTAGCTTCAAAAACATACACATTGTCTTATCCCATATCCCTCTTTATGTGTTTTGTCCCACTTCATCACTTTATACCTTATCAGTTTCTTGACCCAGGGTGTTATTGTCATCATCATAGAAAAGGGAAAGAAGACCATATTTATATCTAAATAGTAGATGGAAAGAGATAGCTTATTTCTGGAGAAAGTACAGAAATTTTGTCCCATATAAAATGGAAAATGTAGAGTGTTGATTACCACATAATAATTCTATTCAGGTATTTGATGAATTCTTCGGAACAGAGAAGGATTATCACAAACCATATTAGCACTGGATCAAAATGAAACTTTGTTCAAGAAGTGGTGTACTTACAGAAGCAAATCAAAAAAGAACTTCATACTTTTATGCACCCATTAGCAGGGGGGAGCTTTCCCCCTGTGTATGTGGTAGTAAAGGTCATAAAAACATTTGCTTTAATGTAGTAAGGTGAGCAGTATCTCTTCTGTTTTTCCTCAGTATGAATAAACTCACTCTAATATTCTAGACTGCAGGAACTTTATCTTAGGCTCCATAATTCACACTGTTCCTCTGTTATGATGACATCATTTTGATTGTCCATGGTGAACCGGAATTAGAGAAAATTCTGAATGCTTTGGTAAGTCATATGTATACCAGAGGATGGAAATATAGCCCTCAAAACTAAGGAGCCCATCATCTTGGTAGTTCTAGAGATCAGGAAGTCGAGAACATCTTAAAACTTCCATGTTAATTATAAGTGCTATCCTATCACAAAAGAGGCACAATGCCTAATGAGCCTCTTCAAATTTTGAATTAATATCTCTTATTTGTTTTCTTTGTTTTATTTTACTATATGTTTCAGTTTACCCAAAAGGCTGCTAATTTTGAATAGGGCTTAGAGGAATAAAAGGGTCTGTGACAGATTCAGGCCGCATTCAAGTAAAAAGCTCCAGAAGGCTGCACTAAGAAAATCATTACAGAGCTACTAAGATTTTGGAGCAAAGGTATGCTTGTTTCTGCAGTAAACTTCATACATGCGAAATAAGAAGAACAAAGACAAAGACACATCCTGTCTCCCTGCATGCACATGGGAAAAGTCAAATGCTTGGCCCTAGGAAGTTATGTTACTGTGATAGCTGATATCCTCCTCATTATTTGGATTCATGTGACCCCACATGGTCAGTACAGAATCATGTATGAGATAAGAATTGATGAAGTTGTAAATGCAAAGGTAAATTTTTAGCAGCAAGTGACTAAGACACCCTTGATTCCCCCTTCTGCTGTATTGACAGCTCTCACTTGGCCCTCATCCTTGGCTTTATCAGAGTTCCCCTTGGTCCGAAAAACAAAAATAAATGAGGCCAGTTTCCAGATGACTCCACAATATGCAAACACCACCCAAACTTGGAAGACATCATTACAGATCCATGTAAGTGTGTCCCTGAAGGACAGCAAGGAAGCTAAATAACCCCAATGGGCATAATTATAAGCAGTGCATCTGATTGTTCATTTTGTCTCAAAGGAGAGATGACCAAGTCTACTAAACTGCAGTTATTTCTGACAGTCACTAGCTGTTATTTCTGACAGTCACTTAGGAAAGAAAAACTAGAAAATTGCTGACTAGGAAGCTTGGCAAAGAAGTTTATGGATGAAATATTCAGAATGAATAAGAACATGAAGGACTTTTGTATGTCCTGTGTATATGCTCACCAAAGCTTTCTTTGTAGAGAATGTTCTTCATAACCAGTGTTCAAGGTGACTTTTTATGGATGTCATGTAGCTTCTTTCCTGAGTCATACCAGTCATCTCCTCATGATCCCATGAATGAGGTGGCCTCTGGGGCAGATATATAGATAATGCACGCTCTCAGCCACATCAGATCTGAGAAGCCATTTCAGAAACTGACATGAAACCCTAATAGGGAATCATATCTGAGAGTACTAACAGGTCTCCTGGTGGTAGATTAATTATATCAGATTCTTCTAATATAGAAGGGCAGCAATTTATTTTTTTTAGAACCTATAGTTATTCTGCTTATGGGTTTGCCTTCCTCCCTCTCAGTTCTTTTGGCAAATCTGCCTATGAACTAAAAGATTATCTTATTCATTGTCATGTGTTCCAATCAAACCAAATACCAGGAAAGGACTGGCTTTTAATAATGAGGATTTATTAACTTATAATTTGAAGTTCTTAGGCTGTGAAAATGTTCAAATTAAGACATCAGTAGGATGATACCTGGACTGTGAAGACAGAGTCTTGGCATTGGGACATCTCTGTCACATGGAAAAGCACATGGCCTGCATCTGCTTGTCCTTGGCTTCCGGGTTTCACTGTTTTCAGCTTCTGGTTCCAGTGGATTCTTTTCTGAGTTTCTGTCAATCCTCTCTTAGTTTCTCCAGGGCTTTTTCTTCACATTCATCTCTGGCCTTTTTTTTTTTTTTTGTCTTTTGTCCTCTCAGAAAGGACTCAAGTAAAAGTATTGAGACTCACCTTGAATGGATGGGTCAAATCTCAATTGAAATAACTTAATCAAAAGGATTCCACCCACGCTAGGTCTGCACCTACAGGAATGGATTAAACTAACATGGTCTTTTCTGGGGTACATGACAGCTCCAATCTTTCCACACCACATCATCTCTGACCAGGGAATTTAATTTACATAAAGAGAAGTGTAGCATGGACTCATTCATTCTATCTTTATTGCCTCTATTAAGGATATTTTAGACTGAAAATGATGACTATTTGTACATTTATATCTCTGATTTTGACCTTAGCTGCAATTGGAAGGGCACAATTATGAGGGTAATGGCAGTAAGACTAAATAAGACTCTTTCTTCTCCAACACTCACCCTTTATGTTTATTAGAATTTTTAAGTATTCACTTACACTCTTTTCAGAGAAACTAGTAGTGGTTTCTAGGTTGCCTAGAAACTAGACTAGGCAAAGGATAACATCAGTCTTTACTGCAATATTCTAGAAAATAAACTAAGTGACAATTCTAAATTGTGGTCCATCAGTGTTGTTAGACGATAAAAAAATAAAATTCTGAAGAAGATATTGAGGCAAAGTCCTGAAATTAAATTCATACAAGTCATCAAATACATAAATCAGTTATTTTTTTCAAATTTAAAATGTTTCTAAACAATAGAATCAAACAAGAATTTTGGTTCAGATATCACAGACAAAATAAACATAAATTAAGTAAAATTTTACTTGGCTTATATTTTCTGTAAGAGAAAATATAGAGGCATAAATCTCTGATAATAATTGGACAGGTTATTTCTCTCTCTGGCTTGGATTATTTTCTACTTAAAATATGAAATAGTTCTTTCATCCAAATTTGCTTTTTATTTTGCATTGTGGTAGTTAGATTCAGTTGTCAACTTGGCCAGGTGAAGATGCCTAGTTAGATTGCTGTGGACATGAGCCGATGGCATGTGACCCTCATTTGTTCCTAATTACATCTGCAGTTGGCTAGGAGGCATGCCTGCTACAGTGAATGATGTTGAGTTAATTGGCTGGTGCTTAAATGAGAGAGCTCAATGTAGCACAGCCCAAGCAGCTCAGCATATCTCATCTCAGCACTTGCAGCTCAGCCCAGACCTTTGGAGATGCAGAAAGGAATCACCCCGGGGAAAACTGTTGGAACCCAGAGGCCTGGAGAGAAGGCCAGCAGAGATCGCCCTGTGCCTTCCCACATAAGAA
Source organism: Myrmecophaga tridactyla (assembly GCA_004026745.1). NCBI lineage: Eukaryota > Metazoa > Chordata > Mammalia > Pilosa > Myrmecophagidae > Myrmecophaga > Myrmecophaga tridactyla. The sequence goes on from PVIY010000840.1 coordinate 41,483, forward strand.
AGAACCTCAGCTGAAAGTTAGCTGCCTTTCTTCTGAAGAACTCTACATCAACTAAATAAATCCCCTTTTATTGAAAGCCTTTCCATCTCTGGTGTGTTGCATTCCGGCAGCTAGCAAACTACAACATGCATGGATAGGCTATAGAGCCCAGGTCTCTGGCACAGCAGGCGAAAATTCTGCCATTGAGCCACCAGAGCACTGCCCCAATATAAATTTGCTTTTGATAAAGAATTAGCCTGGTAAAAGTTTAGCATGAAAATAGGTGAGTAAATAAGCATGTTGTGTAATTCAATATGAAACATTCATACTGTTAAGTCAGCTTTAAGACAGAGGGATGAAAAGTAGCATGTCAGTGTCTTTAAGATCTTTTTTCTTTGCTAGATTATAGTTCATAGATACATGAATATTCACAATTATATCCATCTCAGTTGCAAGCATACTATTTATATATTATTTTCTATTAATTTATAAAGAAACCTAAAATCATTCTCTATTACCTGCATTCATTTGTTACTGAAAATGAATTAATTTAATTGTGGTTGTTTCTGTCATTTATTTAACCTTCACATTAATTAACAGATGTTGATACTTATCTTTGTTCCTGGCATTTAGGGATCCTTGAGGAAAAGTAATACATTAATAAATGTGAAGAAGTATTCATGGTAGCACTGTCTACACATGAAGAAATACTAGGTCTTTTTTTTTTTTTTTACCATTTCATCTCTGGTAGTGATAGTTTGCATTCAAGCCATCTCTGTTCATAGGTATCTTCACGCTCCATTGCTGTACATTTGTGGATAAACAGGTGAACGCAGTGCTGCAGAGAGATTTTAGTTAGTAGTGTCCTTCTCTGCCAGAAATGAAAATACACTATTCCAGATACAGTAGAAGCCATCGCTCACTGTGAGATTATGGTACAGCATGCTTTCTAAGGGAAAATATAACTCATGGGGAGAGGCCCAAAGGAGCAAGAACAATCTCTTATATTGAGCCAAGGTGCTAGTGTGTGCCCATTCTCTGCCTGTGAGTGCTCTTAAGAAATTGGCAATACAGGAGAATGTAGTGGAAAGAGGCTTTACTTATTTAGACAGGAAAAATAATGACAAAGACTTGAAAAGCAAACTTTAAATATGTTTGCCCATTTGATATAACTTTCTGAGAAGTAGAAACTATTAGTTGAGAGAAATTCTTTTATAATAATAAAAAATGAATTAAAGAGGAAAAAGGAAAGAAGGGAGAGCAGACAGGAGAGGAGAGAGTAAAAGAATAAAACAGAAGAGAATTTGCCATTGTGTGTGTGTGTGTATGTGTGTGTGTGAAAATGCTCTAACGCATAGAGATTGACCAGGGACCATAGACACAGTATGTCTTGTTTTGAAAATTGCTTCTCAATTTGATTTGAGTATATATTAATTTTCCAGGACTGCGATGACAAATACAATGCACTGGTTGGCTTAAAGAGCAGGAAGTTATTGGCTTGGAGTTTTGGAGGCTATCCGAAATCAAGGTGTTGATAAGGTTTCTCCAAAGTCTGCGCTACTTACTCTGGTGTTGGCAGTTCTGTCATATGTGATCTCTCTGTGTTGCTGCTCACGCTTTTGGCTTCAACCGACTTCTGTAGCACATTTCCTTTGTCTTATAAGAACTTCAGCCATACTGGGTTGAGGTCTGCCCTCAATAATTTTGGACACAATTTAAGTAATAACATTTTCAAAAGCCCTATTTACAAATGAATTCACACCCATAGAATACAGATTAAGACTGAAGCATGTCTTCTATGAAGGACATGATTAAATTCCCAACAGGCTGTATACACAACCAGTCATTAAAGATATTTTAATATCTAAATGTTATGTATTCATTTGATCTTCTTGTTCAAACATTCTAAAGAAAGATTCCTTTTTAAGCATAGTGTTTCGAATTTCAAAAGCTGCCAGAGTACTATATACAATAATTTGACAGGCTTTTTAAAAAGGGATTTATTAAGTTAGAAATTTAAAGTTCTAAGGCCATAAAAATGTGTGAATTAAGGCATCTAGAGAAAGATAACTTGACTCTGAAGAAATGCCTGTGGTGTCCAGGGTATCTCTTTCACAAAGGCACATGACAATGTCTTTTTCTTCTGGTTTCTGGTTCCAAATGGGTCTCCTAGCTCCTGTTTCCAGTGGCTTTCTCTCTAATGTCTGTGGATCCTCACTTAGCTTCTTTGGGGAAAACTGTGGGTTTCATCTCAGTTGAGGATTTCCAAATGTCTGTGTCTGGTTTCATCTCTCTGCCATCCATGTCAGCACTTTGAACTCTATGTTTTCTGTCTTTCATTCTTTCATGGGGAACTCCAGTAAAAGGATTAAAACCCATCTTGAATGGACAGGGTCACATTTCCATGTAAACAACCCCAATCAGAATGTCCTACCCACAATTGGGTGGGTCACATCTCCTTGGAAACAACTTAATAAAAAGGTCCCACCCAAACAACCCCACATGATTGGGTTAGGATTAAGGGCATGGCTTTCCTGGGGTACCTAACAGTTTCAAGCTAGCACATGGCATTTTAGATAAATTCTCATCTGAAACACGCATTGTATAAAATCTGGCACTCTTTTTGATGAAAATAGGAGTGTGGAAAAGAGCCATTTGAGCTATCCCAATGTCTTTGCAACGGTTCCATTTGTCGCTGTGTAATCCCTTCAGTGTTTTCCAAGTGCCCTTTAACTGTTCAGTTCTCTAGTTATCTGTATGTTCATTAGTCAGAAGCACCTTCAGGGATGTTCTTGATGGTTGGAGTTGGGGCTTTTCTTGGTCTAGTTTATCAGTGCTGATTCCATTTTGTAAACAGTGCTGAGTGTATAGTCATTCTCAGAGAAATCTCTTCTCACTTTCTCTGAAGACAAATATTAAAATATCCTGAATCCTTGAGAATCACTGTAGCCCAAATAAAAAAATAAATAAATAATAACAACAATGTGTACAATGTTAAGATATGATATATTAGATTGGGTGTTAGTTTGAGAATTAATAGGTCATTGGTTCTTTCCTACTTTGGCACATATACCACTGTGTTATTCAGAAATTAATTTACATTTTATGGGTGTAATTTCTTCAATTTTCTAATGAACATTTTTAACACTTGAATATTAACAGCATGCTCTCCTAACCTTTTAGCCCTAACATTGCTTAATAATATGCTAACAGCTTTGAGTCATAAGGAGTGCATGATCTACAGAGGCAATAGTCACCCTGAATTTGTTTACTTTTCTCCATAAATAAGAGTATTTGTGCTGATTTCACATTGCATTAAACAATTAGAAGCCACGTAGCCTTGGAAGTATTACTTTACCTGAAATATTGCCAACTTGTAGAAAGACGTTGAGGACAATATATAAAACACACTTAGCACAGCGAGTAGCACTGATTAAATTGATTTTGAAATGAAATTTTTTGTTCCTTTTCTTCTTCAAACATGATTCTAAATTAAAATTTAAGAATGAAAATATTACTTTTATAGTAAATGATCATGATCCTGTATTTTGGATCGCCTTAAACTGCATTGTCCTCTATAACTTTGAGTATAAAATTAAGAACAGGCTGTATATACAGTGTCACATACACACACAAAATGTAAAATACTAGAGCATGAATTAAGATGAGAAATGGGAATTCTATCACCAGAGATTATCAAGAAAAGAGGAACCCGCATTGGAGATACCATTAGTCTGGCTTCTCTAGAAAACAGAACCAACAGGAGATACAAATAAAATGAGATTTATAAAAGTGCCTCACACAACCGTGGAAATGCAAGAGTCCAAAATCCATAAGGCAGGCCGTGAAGCTGGCAACTCTGATGAAGGGTCTGGAAGAACTCCACAGGAAAGGCTTGCTGGCTGAAGAAGCAGTGAAAATTCTCTCTTTTTCCTTAAAAGTCTTCAATCAATTGACTCAAACCCAACTGATTGGATTACCTCATTTGGGGGAGATGCTCATTTGCTTGATCATGGATATAATCAGTCACAGATGCAATCAACTGACTGATGATTTGATAATACACTAGCCTTCCAGTTTATCAACCAGCCATGAAATATCCCTGCAGCAATAGTTAGGCCAGTGCTTGCCTTACCAGACAACTGAACATCATTACCTGCCCAATTTGATACCAGAACCTAATAATCAAAGAGATCATGCACCACATGGAAACCACAAAACTTTTAATGTGTTTAGAATAAGGAAATATAACATATTTATATATAGTTATTATTATCATGGTATATTTTAAATTGCTTTAAAATGAACATAATGAGGTAGGACCATGGTAATATAAATGTTGTTGGTAAAAATATACGCAATATCAGGAATATGCCTTCAACATTTTTACTTATTATGTGAATAATCAAGATATTTGGGAACCTTTCTAGACTATCTCAAATACCATTAGCTCCCCAATATCTGGAAGACTCTCTGCCATAAGTTAGACAGATGCATGACAAACAGTATAAAACTTCATTAATAAAAGATCTATTATAGGATGGAAATTAAGTAGCTTAAAAGTTAAGCAATTCATGACTGAAATGTTATTAGAAAGTTAGATATTATTGAAAAGCCTTCCCCAAAGATATGTTTCCTCACCTACAATATCCTTTGTTGTCCCAAACATATATGTGTATGTTTACGCACACGTGTGTGTGTTTAAAGGCACTTAAATGAGATGAACATTTTTACTTCTACTACTCAATATTCCCATACATATAGAAATGCCTTGGAATTGAAAATTATTTGTACCATGCCTGAAGAAAGCCTGAAAAGGCTGGAATACTGCAAATCTACCTTATCTCACATTTTCCCACCTTTCATATAGTGCTTTATCAGTATACCAAAATCTTCACTAGGTTCTTTTTGTGAAAATTTTTTTCTTTGCCATGAGCTTGCAGAAAACATAATAATTTATAATATGACGGGGAATGGAATATTGCTTCACGCTGCTGGCACAGAATCATTATTATATGTGATTTGTCATGAAAACTGCAGTGGGGAATGAGTATACTCTGTACTTCACTGAACATTTTAAGAGATTATGAGAGTAACTCTGAGATGTACGTAACCTGGTATTTTAATTAAAAGTTGTGATTATAAAATCATTTATAAGAAGAAATATCTAATTAGCAGGTTATTTAATTTTTCTCTCATGTTTCTTTCTCTCCATGCCTTAAGAATTATTTGGAGGATAATTCTTGTTATTCTACCATAGGAGATATTTTCATTGAAGGTGCTGTTTGCAATGAAATCACAGAAAAGTTGCTACCATTTAAATGAAACATGCTGTAAATTCAGCCACCTTGGTTCGCTCTGAAATCTAGTTGGAAATGTCCCTAAATGGAAACCTGTCTTCTAGTCAAATGCCTTTCTTTTTACTCCAAAAATAGAGAATTCCTTCTAATTTTAATTTACTGGAAAGTACTTGGGTACAATGGCTGAGAGTAGTAAGCTGACAGGAAATAAAATACTTTATTCCTATAGCTTGTGATAATAGTGTCCTGAAATAGTAATTTCATTACCTAGTTTTCTGTGTATCTGTGAAGTGAATATTATACTCAATCATGATATATCCATCCTTAAGAAATTTAAATGTGCTTTTGAATATTATCATAAATTATAAAGACTATACTATGTTCATACTCGAAGGTTCTAAAGTAAATATTCCAAAGAAGACAATAATAGATATAATGCAAGTGAATATTAACTTCTAAGATTTTAAAAAAGAATAATAGGACAAATGTAATACTATGGTTATTTAACTTCCTAAAATGAGGGCAATTAAAAATGCAAAATAAAATTGTTGAGATTGTGCTATGGTCATAAGAACATAGATTTTTACTTTGAAACCTCATTTAAAAGGTGTACATACAGATTATCTATTTAAATAGGATTACTGACAGCCATTCTATCCCAGTAACTGATAAAGAGAATTATGACTACTTATAATGGGAAAAACTCCTTCATCTCTAAAACTTGATATAAGCAGTTAATCTATGGCCAGAATATGAAAAAAAATTATCATAGTGAGGGAAAATTACAGCCTGAAAAAACTTTTTTATATTAAATTTTTCTTAGAATGTAGATTTACAGAAAAATTGCTAAAATAGTGCTGAGTTCCTTTAATCCGCATACTCAGGTATGCACATTATTAATGTATTAGTATGGTACATCTGTCAAAGTGAACAAATATTGGTATATTGGTTTTAACTAAGGTCAGTTCTTTATTCAGATTCCCTCCCACTTTACCTTCTTTGTTTCCAAGATCTTATCCAAGCTCCCATATTACATTTAGTCTCCATGTCTCCTGAGCTCTTGGCTGTGACAATCTCCCACACATTCCTCGGTTTTGGTGAATTTAGAAGCTTTGAGGAGAATTTCTGGAATGTCCATGCTTGGGATTTATTTAACACTTTTCTGGTGATTAGATTGGGGCTATGAGGTTTAGGAAAGAGATCAAAGCAATAAAGTTCTATTCTCATCATACAAACTATCATATCACTTTGATGCTAACCTTGACCAATTGGCTGAGGCACTGCTTGTCAGGTTTCTAGACTGCCAAGTCACTTGTTTTCTCTATTTCCATACTTTACTGTTAAGTCTCTGTGTGAAGCCCACACTTAAGGAGTGGTACAGGGTTACAAAATCTGCATGCCACTTGAAGGCAGATAATCTCATACACCATGTAGAATTCTTCTGCATATCAGATCTGTCTACTGTATCCAGTTATTTATATATTTAATCATTAATTTATATCAGAATGAACTCATGGACATATATTTTATACTTTGGGTAATATTCAAATTTACCTTTATTTTGTGGCTCAAACTGTTCTAGCTTTTGCCATTAGAAACACTTTCCTTTGGTTTCTGTGTCCCTTTAGCATACTGCCATCTGTGTGTGTGTATGTGTGTATGTGTTTTAGCACTTCCTTATTTTTCAACACTATACTTAGCAACAATTTTACCAAAGAATCCTGATTCATTTTATTGGAAAATGGTATCACAAACCAAGATCTGGTCTTAAGTGTGCTTGTTTCTACTGCAGAACCATTGCTTATAGGTCCTCTCAGCTGACAGAGCAAGGAAACGTGTGTACACTAACTTGTCTGTATATACATATCTATAAATATATGAATATAAATACATATATATATATATATATATAAAGCTACATATGAGTTTGCCATCCTTAACTCTAAACCTTTACTACCTGAATCATTCTCGCTTTTTCCCCTTGCTTATTTCTGACTTCTCAATGCAGCAGCAAGAAACCAGACTCATCATCTCTCATCTATTTACTTAATTGGCAACCTCTGGTACATTCCACCTATAGTGTCTTCAACATTAACTTGCATGGGAGACAACTTATGTATAATTAGAGTGCTATTGTATATTGTATAATTGTGTTATTGTATTGAGTGCTATTGTATAATTGTGTCTAATGTATAATTAGACTGTTTTCTTCTGTGTAATTCCTTTTACTTTTATCCTTATGTGTTTCATTGATTTCCAAACTTATTTCAGTGCCATTTCCTTCATCCCTTTCACTGAGGTCATATTATACATTTGTAACGTATGTAAATCCTTTTGTTTTGACACTCAAATCTGTTATTCCTTAGCTGATACACACACACACACACACACACCATACATATATACATATTATTATTGTATTAAGATACAATCTTCATACTGTAAAATTTTATGCTTTCTGAAAAATGTAGAGATTGATATATTCACCCCTGAATTACCATAAAGAATAGTTTCACCACCATGAAATATTTCCTTTGTTTTACCTATTCAAGCCCCTACTAGCATTCACTGTTCTAGTTTGAAAGCTGCCAGAATGCAATATACCAGAAACAGAAAAGCTTTTTAAAAGGAGAATTTAATAAGTTACAAGTTTACAGTCCTAAGTCTGTGAAAATGTCCAAATTAATTAATTAATGTCCAAATTACGGCATCCAGGGAAAGATACTCTGCTCAAGAAGGTCAATGAAGTTTGCGGTTTCTCTTTCATCTGGAAGGGCACATAACGATCTGCTAGCTTTCTCTCCCGGTTTCTTTTTTCGTGAAGCTCCCCCAGGGGTGTTTTCCTTCTTCATCCCTGTCATGGTCAGGTTCATGTGTCAACTTGGCCAAGTGATGTACCTGTTTGTCTGGTTGGGCAAGTGCTGGCCTGTTGCGATGAGGACATCTCATAGAATTAGATCATGATCAGGTCAGCTGCATCCACAGCTGATTCCATTTATAATGAGCCAAAGGGGAGTGTCTTCTGCAATGAGTGATGCTTAATCTAATCACAGGAAGCCTTTTAAGGAGGATTCAGAAGAGACAGGCTATTCCTGCTTCGGCTGGCGAGCCTCTCCTATGGAGTTCATCCAAACCCTCCACTGGAGTTGTCGGCTTCACAGCCTGCCCTGCGGATTTTGGACTCTGCATTCCCGCAGTCACGTGAGACACTTTTATAAATTTTATATTTGCTAGTGTTCCCTGTTGATTCTGTTTCTCTAGAGAACCCTAATTAATACAATCACCAAATGTCTCTAGCTGTTTAGGCTCTAAAGCTTTTTTCTAAAATGCTTCCCTCTTAAAGGGAACTGTGATTTCTACTCTTTGTTTTGTATTTCAAGATTTTGTCTATTCTGGTGACTTCAATTTGCATATGAATTTTAAGATCAGTTTGCCAATGTATGCAAGTTGCCTTTTTGTAAGGATTATATTGAATCTGTAGATAAATTCAGGGAAACTTTTCTTTGTTTCAACCAGAAGGACTCCATTTATTATTTCTTGTGGGGCAGGTCTGCTATAAACAAATTTGGTTTTTATTCTTCTAGAAATGCATTAATTTTCTTTAAGTTTTGAAGTGTAATTTTAATACAAATAGAATTCTTAGTTGACAATTATGTTTCGTTCTTCCAGCTATTTGAATATGTCATCCACTGCTTTCTGGCTTTCAGGGTTTCTGATGAGAAATGAGCTATTCTCAAGCATATCTTGTATGTGATGTCACTTATCTCTTGTTTCTTCCAATATGCTCTTTTCTTTTGTTTTTAAGCATTTGATTTTGATGCATTTAGAGTTGAGTCTCTTTTTTATTTCAGTTGAATTTACTGAGCTTATTGAATGTTTAATTTAATGTTTTCATCAACTTTTGGAAGTTACAGGTAATTATTTAAATATACTTTCTGCTCCTTTCTCTCTGTTCTCTCCTTGGACTTCACCATTATGTGTATATTGGTCTGACTTAGGGTTTTCTAAATCAGTGGTCTCTGAGGTTTTGATAATTTTTCTTCTTTCTTTTTTCTGTCTGTTCTTCAAATTGGATAATCTCATTTGCATATATTGAAATTTGCTGATTCTTCTGCTCAGTCACATCTGCCATCGAGTCCCTGTAGTGATATTTTCATTTCAGATGTCACACTTTTCAACACTTGCATTTTCATTTTATTCTTTTTCATAATTTCTATTACTTCATTATATACTCTAATATTTAATTTATTAAATATTGTTTCATTTGTCCTTTTAACATAGTTATAGTAGCTGGTTTAAAGTTAGTATCTAATAAGTCCAGCATCTGTGCTTCGTCAGGAGGGTTTTCTATTGACTGCTTTTGTTTCTCATATGAGGAGAACTTTTTTTTTTGCATGCTTCATAATTTTTGGTTGAAAACTGGGTATTTTAAATAATGTGATATAGATATTTCTATTTAAATGGTCCTCCTTCTTTAGAGTTTGTTGTTTTGTGGTTCTAAGTGACATTCTTGAAATAATTCTCTAAAGACTGTGTTATTTTTACCATTTAGAGCTAAAGTTTCTACACAACTAGCTTAAATGAAAGCTAATAATTAGACAGAGATTTCCTTTAGTGGCAGGAACCAATAAGTCTCTTCGTCTTTGTTAAATAGTTCTGTATTCATGCTGGGGCATAGCTTCATTGTTCATGCAGTCAGCTTATAGCTCTACCTTAGTTTCATTTCCTGCATCCCAGAAATGCAACATCAGCAAGAGATAGGAATATGGCCTTCTCTGATTTTTGTTGAACATTCACACAACACTGAGCTTCCACAGGTTCTGTAGATTCCCAGAAATATGTTTGATATTTTCATGTCTTCCTATGGACTTCTCATTTCCCAGTTTTTCCTTTTAAGATTTTTGGTCAACTGCTTAACTTCACCCACTGTTATTTTCACCTCAGCCAGCAGTGATGTTAAAATTACCTTTTTTTTTTTTTTTTAAAGAAACTCCCCTGGAGAAAATGTTGTTTGACTGAGCAGGCTGTGAGTCAGAATAGATAGAGACAAAGACGAGCCTTGTGTTAGGGTTTGCATTTGTTATGTATCCCAGAATATGCCATGTTCTTTTAATACATTCTGTGGGTGTAGATCTATTCAAGGTGGGACCTTTTGTAGAAGTTATTCCAATTGAAATGTGACCTACCACATTCAAGATGGTCTTAATCCTCTTACTGGAGTCCTTTATGAGAGGATAAAGGACAGAAAGGACTGAGAAAGCTTAGAGAGAAAAGCCCAGGAAAAGCAAGCAAGGACCCACAGAAGCTGAAAATGCCACTGAAGCCAGAAGCTGAAAACAACAAAAACCAGGAGAGAAGGACCAGCAGATTGTAGCCATTTGCCTTCCCATTTGCCTTCCAGAGGTGTCCCAGATGGCTTTCTTCAGAGAAGGTATCCTCCAGTCCATGCCTTAATTTGACATTTTCACAGCCTTAGAATTGTAACTTGTAAGCTAATAAATCCTCATTTTTAAAAGCCAGCCCACTTGTGGTGTGTTGTATTTTGGCAGCTTTAGCAAACTGAAACACCCTGTGAGTAGTCTTTTTCCTGTGGCTCCTAGGACACAGGTGCTAAACATGACTGTGGGGCCATTGATTTTCAATGCTAGTGAGGAACTGGGGAGGGAGGGATAAGGTATGTTAAAATACAAAAAATAACCGTTATTACCAAAACTCTATTTTTGCAAAGTTTTGATTAATTTTCAGAGTTCTGAAAAGGGTAGTTTTGATGATTGTTACCACATTCCTGTGGATTCTGTGGAGGGGAAGTCTTTTGGAGTACCTTAATGTCTTTCCCTGACATCACCTCACTGTACTTAAATTGAAAGAAATATTTTAAATATTTAAAAATAAGGGAGCATTTAGGTATTGAGTAGAACTGAATGTTGAAACTGCTCAAGAAATGCTGAATTTGCAAAACTGCCTCATTAGTAAATGTTAAAGAACATAATTACTTGACATCAAATTATTGAAAGTATTGTATAAAAACAAATTCTCCATTTCAAAGTTAAAGTATTCCATTTTCATCTTATCAAATTGGCTGGATCATGTCCTGCAAAGAAGAAGTAGGTTCTTCTTAAATTCTAATATGAATGCAGTAAAATGTAATACCTTGATTCAATCCAGGGGTTTAGGCTAGTATTTAAGCCTCGGCATTGCCATTCATAAGTGTATTTCCATGGGCAAGTTATAAAAATATGGGAGAATTTTTCCCAAGACACAGGATTGGTAGGATTGGACTTTTAAAATCAAGGAGTAAGCTACTTTAAGTGTGTGTAGACTGCCCATCACCTTAGTGTTCCTTGATTCAGATATTCAAAATTTATAGCCATCCAATAACCTGGCTCACATTGCCTCACCTACATGTAATTTTGTTTTCCCCCATGAGGTACTTGAGGTGTCACATTTTCTACTCTACACTCATGTCTCTCTCTCTCCCTCTCTCTCTCTCTCCATATCTCTCCTCTATTCATAGATAACTCCCAAGAAACAACTTAGCAAGAACAAGAAGAGGGTGGGGCAGATAGGTAAATATTCATTTTCTATTGCTGCTAAAACAAATACCCATAAATTTGCTGTCATATAACAACATAAATCTAGTCTTACAATTCTGTAGGTCAGGAGTATGGTAAGTATCTCACAGCCCTAAAATTAAAGTGTCCACAAAGTGTTTTCCTTTATGGAGGCTCTAGAGGAGGGTTTATGGCACTGAGATTGTTTCCTCTACCCACACATAGAGGCCACTGCATTCCTGGGCTCATGAGCCCTTTCATTCATGTCCTAAGTCAACAAGGACAGATTGTATTCTTCTCACCTCACATGTCTCTGAACTAGTCAGGAAAGGTCCTCTACTTTTAAGGACCTAAGTGATTAGGTTGGGGTCACCAGGATAATCCAGGAAAATTTCACCACCTCAAGGCTTATATCCTCAATCATACCTACAACATCCCCTGTGCCATTCAAAGTAGCATTTGCCAATTAGGTAATTGGGGATTAAGGCATGTAAATCCTCTGGAGGTAGGGTATTAGTCCACCTACCATAGTGATGAATATTTGCATTGCATATTGGGAAAAACATGGTGACCATAAATTAAAGTTTTATAGGCAAGACCAGAGGATAGAGAGGAGTTTTCTTGGAAATCCACCCTGAAGAATGTAGTTGCTCTTATGTTAATTAATTGTGGATATGTCAGACAAGCAGATGTTTTTATGGAGTGGATGAACAATTCTTATATCAGCACAGCTGCAATAGATGAAAGAGAAAAAGAATAAGACCGTAACTCAGAGTTGCATTACTCAATCTGATTTCTAGGTAAATATCTGAGAACATGATGTGGCTAAAACCCCAACAGAAGAGATGTTGGATGATTCTTTCCTATCTACACCATCTGTTGGAAATCACTCAATCTGCAGATATAAGATTATGTAATGAAACAACAAAAATAATAAGATTATGTAATGAAACAACAAAAATACAAATTATAAAGAAACATTGAAGGCCAAAAAAATTCAGTCATCTCCTGAGGACACTGTGAGCAACAGAATGAAAATGGTCTAAACTTATGGACTAAAGAAACTGAAAAAAAATATTATGAGCAATGCGATTTTCTTCCTAAGCTACAAAAAGAGGATAACCCATAAAGATATTTGACAACAGAATTTGTGTAGCTGAAAAAGGAAATGGAAATATAAGGAATGATTTTAAGATAAGTTGACATAATATCAGAATTTAGATCTGAATTATAGTTTAAATATGCATCATATGTACACTCCAAATTTTCCCACATACATCTAAGCTTTTCTGCATAATTTATACTTTTAAATATAAACAAAAACAGATACAAAAGACTGGAAAATTTTACAAAGGATGTGATAAAATCTCTGAAAACTAATGATTCTTAAAAGTAAAGTGTTAAGATTAACTGTACTGTGGATATTATTACTGATTTATCAAGCCTCAGATACTATCATGGCAAACTACTTATTTTCTTTACACACTCCTAAAATAATAATGGAATAATCTTTTTCTTTCAAAATACTTTCTTATCTTTTTTTAAATTATAAAACATTTACAAAAAAAGGGCATTTATCTAGGACCATTAGAGAAGCTTAAGTAATGAATTCTGATTTCTTTTTAATTCACATAAATGTAATATGCAAGGAACTTTTAATTAAAGAAAAATAATGAGACTTAGAATTGCAGTTATGCAAATTAAATGTATAATTCTATAAGAGCAAAAAATGTTATAGTATTTCTAATTCAAAGAGACACTTCACAATGTCAGCTCTTAATTTTCTAGATTCCCAAGGGATACTATTTCATGTGCCTTCCATGAATGTTATCAGGAGGTGAATTACAAAACTTTAGTTTCATGCTTCAAAAAGACATTTCCAATTAAGATTTTGTTGCCTGATATTAAAGATGTACTTTTGAAATAGAAATATCCTGATCATTAATTCAATGATTTCTTCTTTTTAGATAAAGAGAATCTTGCAGAAATATTGTTCTATTTATATACTCACTAACCAGACTGTTTTAATAATCTTACCAAATTGAATGGAAAAATGGAGTCATATTGTAGATATGAATCTATTTAGATATTCAAGGCATATAGAGGACCTGCTGCAAACACTTTGGAGATGGGTGGAGATTCACAGTTGATTATAGTATAAGTTTTTTCATTGATTGTTATGCATGTTTTGTGGATACAAACCTCGAGATTATTGATACATTTGTGATATAGTGATTTCACTGTTTACATTAAAATAAATCATTGATTTTTTTTTTGCTTTTTTAAGGTAAGTAAATAAAATAATGTGAAAATCAAGAGAGCTGACATCTAACAATAAAACAGAAAAAAAAAGTCTTCATCTAGGGGTTCATTACCTTGCACTTAAATGACTTCAACAATTTGAGATCTAGGTTTTGTCACCTCTATAGCCTCTTGGGATCCATCCACAGCTCAATATAATCAAAAATTTATTTCATCAAGCTTTCCCCTCATATAGAGTTATTCTTTGCATAGAACTGCAATGTGGTATTGAATATGGATTTTAAGATAAATCCATACTATCTCTTATATTTAAAAAGCAGGAATGTTGGCATTTAGGGAAGAAAGATCGCTATTGGCATTACCAGTGGCTATTTGTCCTTAAGCAAGTGATTAACCTCTGTACACTTCAATTTCCTCATGAGTAAACTATCAAAAACAATAGTAAATTTTTAATGGAGTGTAGTTATATTTAAATGACTTAAAACATGTAAACTTCCTTCCAGAATGTCTGGCATAAAATAAGCATCTGATTTTAGTTACCTTATGATCATAAATATTATTACCATCATTATTAATTAGGTAATAAATTTCAAAGCATAACTTTTTAATTCTAATATTTTCTATTATTAACAGGTAGCAAGTTGCTTTGCGCATAGTACATATTAATTGTTTATTTATGTTTGAGCATAAAATGCATAAATATACCTGTTCTAGTTTGCTGACTGCAGGAATGCAATATACCAGAAATGGAATGGCTTTTAAAAAGAGGAATTTAATAAGTTGCTAGTTTCCAGTTCTAAGGCCATGAAAATGTCCCAATTAAAGAAAGTCTATAAAAATGTCCAAATTAAGACAACAATAAGAGGTGATGAAGAAAGAAAGGCTGATGAAGTTCAGGGTTTCTCTCTCAACTGGAAAGGCATATGGTGAACATGGGACGTTTGCTAGCTTTCTCTCCAGGTTTCTTGCTTCATGAAGCTCCCCTGGGGGCATCTTCCTTCTTCATCTACAAAGATCTCTGGCTGAGTGAGCTCTGTCCTGGTTTCAATGCTCTGTTATTCTGAATCTTTCTCCAAAATGCTTCCTCTTGTAAAGGATTCTGGTAAATTAATCAAGACCCACCTAGAATGGGTGGTGTCACATCTCCCTGTAATCTAAGGTTAATACCTACGATTGGGCGGGTCACAACTCTGTTCAGATAATCTAATCAAGTTTCCAACATACAGTACTGAATAGGGTTTAAAAGAAACAGTTGCTTGCTCCCACAAGATTGAATCAGGATTAAAACATGGCTTTTCTAGGGAACATAAATCCTTACAAACTGGTCCAATACCTTAAGAACTAATGCCCAAGAAATCAAAAGTTGTTTTCTAATTGTAACTATTTTGTTTAGGAACTTAAAAATCCATCATAATGTCAAGGCCAGGAATTAAAATAAATTTACTTAGATAAGAGCAGCTTTAGAGAATATTGAAAGCTTATAAATATATATTTATATATATTTAAATATATATGTGTTTAATGTTAATATATAAATTATATTTTAAATATTTCAAGTAATTTGATAGATAAAATTAGTATTTATTATTTTTAATTATACATTTTCTTAAAAGTGAAATTTCCCGTAATATCATTTTTTAAAATTTGGACATTCTGAGTTTGAACACTCTTTTCTAGAAGCAATAATTTCATTACTTAAGCTAATGTTCTAAAATATGCAACTCTCTAACATTTCCTAGCCATGACAAGTAGAGTTATAATCACCCCATATTATGTTTATTATTTCAAAATACAAGCAATACCATCAAAATTAACCTACCCCTTAATCAAATACATGATACTAATTTCTTCTGCCATCCCCAATAACATTTTACTTTCAGTTAGTTATTCAGAAAATCTTAGTCATATATGATTTCTTTTTCTTACTTGACCCAAAGTTAAATTACTTACCACATACTGTCAATTCTTTCTTGATGTCATTCATTCTTACTTTTATTTTCACACATATTGTCCTAATCTATCATGTGAATATACTCCATTCATTACTAATCCCACTTTAGTTCCTTTGCATTTCAGTGTACACTTCATAACACTGCAGAACAGATCTTTAAATACTAATTTTCTCCATCTCATTTCCATGTTTAAAAGTGTTCAATAGCCGCATAGTATTTATAACACAGGGTACAAGTAATGGTTTTGTTCAAACAGTTCTAACAGATGCTGGACAATCTGTAGCATTGAACCTTTGCATATGTATTTCACTATCTTTGCAGTTTCTTCCATCCTATATATATTTCAAATCTATCCTCACCTCTTGTTGGAGATTGAACCATGTCTCCCAAAAAAGGCATGTTTGAGTCCTCAACCCTGCTCCTGTGGGTGTGAACATATTTGTAAATAAGACCTTTGAAATTGTTTGCATTAGTTAAGGTATACCTAAACTGAATTAGACTAGGACTAGTAGAATATAGCTAAAGTCCTTATAAGCAAAGGCAATGGGACATGGAAGAGAAAAGCCATGGGGAGAAGCTGGAAACCAGAACACAGCAGGAACCTGGAGGAGAAAAAGGACCTCACCATGCAATGAGAAAGCCAAGGATCCAAGGATTGCCAGCCTTCCAGAAGGCTACTGACTATGAAGAAGCAAGTCTTCCGGCCTCCAAAACCGTGAGACAATAAATTTACATCGTCTAAGCCAATCCATTGTGCACCATTTGTTATAGCAGCCTGGAAATTAAGAAGCCTTTTCATTTATTAATTCATTTACTAATTACTCATAGAGATTTAAAGCCTCCATACTCCTCCCCAGGCTCACCAAGTGCATATCTGCTTCTGTACACTTTGCTTTCTGTATAGCCTTTGAAACTGCTTTACTACCTGGCTAGAGATATCCTACAACCCCACCACAGCATGGAGACTTTCTCTGTCTTTCCCCCATCCTCTCCCTGTAAAACAACATCTTATTAGCTGGAAGTGCCATAATAGAATACCACAAACTAGATGGTTTAAACCAATAGCAGTTTATTTATTGTCTTATAGTTTTGGAGGCCAGCAGACTGAAGTTGAGGTGTCGGAGGGGCATGCTGCCTCTGAAATCTGTAGTGCTCTGGTGGTGGCTTGCTGACAAGTTGTTTCATAACAGTCTCTACCTCCAGTTCATGGTCCTCTTCTCTCTGTCTGTCTCTTGCAAGTCTACTCAAATTTCGTCTCCTTTTAAGGACCCACGTCATATTGAATTAGGACCCACCCTAATCCAGCTTGGCCCAATTTAACTAATAACATCTCCAAAGATTATTTTTATAAACAAAGTCATAGTCACAGGGCCATGGGTTAGGAATTGAACATATCCCTTTGGGGAACACAATTCAATACATATATCTTCCTACCCCACCATTTTCTACTCACCATCATGTTGTATATTTTCTTACAGGATTCCTCATTCCCTGAGATAAACTTATTTGAAGAAGCTTATTGTTAATCATCTCCTCTAAATTATGAGCTATGAGAGATCAGGTACTGTCTATGCTAGTCCCTGATACATCCTCTATGCCAAATACAGTTTTTCAAACATATTATGTGTACAATAAATACTTTTCTATAAATTAATGATGTGTCAAAATTGAAATAATTACTATAGGAACAAAATATGTAAAGTGAATGGTTAGTATGAAGATTTTAAAAACACATATCCTGTTAATTCACAGAAATCTACACCCACAGGATCACATAGATTTTACTCCAAATATTTATTTTTATTCTAGAAAACTGTCTGACAATAGTTGACCTATCAGACCTTCCCTTCAGTGCTATTCCCCCTTAACAAAAATAAAGTAGGACATTTAGGTTGGATTGTCTTTGATTAGTCTTTTTAGGACTATACTATGTCATCCAAGTCCCCCTCAATTGTCTGCTGTGCTCTCTCTCTATATATATGTGTAGAGAATGTAAAAGTTAATCAATTCAATTATATTAGAAACTTCCAGTTTGATCTAAAATTTTGGCTCTCCAATCAGCAATCGTACAGTTTTCTTTATTTCTAATATGTGATAACTTCATTCTTTCTGCCCCCATGAATGTTCTATATTATAGTAACACAAATGCCATTTAGAATCCCCTTAACATGAAATAGATCACTTCCTACTTGGAGTCCAACCAGATAGTAGCTGAGCCCTTTCATGTGAACAGCCATGAAATATAATGTAAAAAAAAAATGCCTCTTTACAGCAGTAGATAACTTGCATTTTCATTTATTTCATGTTCAACCTCCAGCAATGATGCCCAAATCTGATAGCCTATCATGAAACTCTGAATAGAATTTTATAAAGTATCATCCATGGATCCCACCCAGAACAACTAAATCTGAATCTCAATAGTGGTGAATGTTCATAATATAACAAGAAAAAAATTATTCCATGAGATTTTGTTTCAAACAATTCATGAACCAGATGTAGCAAACAATGCTTTGGATTTTCACACACAATTCACTCATATTTTCCAGCAAAGAAATGTAATAAAACATATGTTTCTTGAAATCTAATTGGCATGCATGTGACCATTTTTATAAAGTGAACTAATACATGCATAGTTGTTGCAGTGTCCTAATGATATAAATGCATTGAGAATTGAGATTTTCTTATACTCAGATCTCAGCTCAGGAAAACTTTCTACTGTCCTCCCCAAGATGCCTGCACATTTTTAAGGACTTAAGTTTGTGAAATCACTGGCTGCTTGTTCCAGTGTCCACAAAACTCAAGGAAATCCTTGTAACCACACACCCAAATCTTACCCTATCTCTTTGATCCATACCAACCCATGAACTGAAGTTAAATCCTGATTCCTGATATTCTCAATGTAGACAAATAAACACAGGCTAGCAATGATTTTCTCTTATAGGGTGCTCCTCTGTGGAGCAAATTTTACTGAAAGCTCATGAGACGAAAGGACTTACACTGCAATTGTGCAAACAGCATAATTTTGGATGGTAGATAAACCTGGTCTTAAAATTACTGTGATCACCATATCAGTAAGCAGTAGGAATTCCTTGTGGCCGTTTTTCATCACAGGACCAAGCATCCTTCTAAAGCCAGGCATTGTGTCCTGTGTCACTCCCCATCACTTCCCCACACCCTGCTGCATCCACAAAAGTCTGATCTTACATATGTAAGCAATTCAGTTATTTCATGTTCATACTCTTTTTATAACACATGCTCTCATAATTTAATTTTCTAAACCAGTGATAAGCAAATTAAAGTCCACAGAACAAATCCAGCCCAACATGTTTTGTTTTGTTGTTACAAAGTTTATTGGAACACACCATTGCTCATTCATTTGTATTTCCAGGTCTACCTTTGTGCTGAAATGGCAGACTTAAGTAGCTACAATAGAGGTCATATAGCATAAAATATTACTATATCACTATATAGCTTAAAATATTCTGTGGCCCCTTATAGAAAATATTTGTGACCTCTCACAAAGGGGCTTTCAGAATAGTTTGATATAAAGAGATTCTCAACTCTTTAATAAGGCTTATAGTCCAGATGTTAGTATAATTATTTTCCCACCCATTGCACTTTCTCTCTAGGGAAGTATTTGAAATTCATGAATGCAGCATCTGTCTTCTAAATTTTCTCTCCATGTGCCTTTTGAAGTAGGGCAAAACACAAGAAAAATGTATTTTAAGCATCAGGTACTTTCTTCAGGCTGTCTTCTGAGGGTGACAGTACCACATGCTAAATAGTCCTTAATTATGTTGGCAGACTTCTAAGTTTGCATCTCAAATGCAATATAAATAGATGAAGTACATAATGAATTACTCACTCTCTTCATCTGAGAACTTCTGCTGTTAGGGCCCTTTGGAGAATGTGTGTTCCTCATCACTATTCCTTCTTATTTCTAGGAGTTTGGCCATTGATTCTTCCTAGTCTGCTATGGGTATTCTTGATGAAAAGATCATAGTCAGACTAAGGGATGTTTAATGCCATATTTCAGGTTGTTTCTTGTTCTTACTTTTTCCTTCAGTGCTCAACTAGACCATTATTTGTTCTGTGGGGAAATAAGCACAGTTTCCCTAAAGTTCTACTTGCAGGCATTGCCTTCTGATTGTGCCCTATTTCCTGAATATAAAATAAGCTTTCCACACTGGCATCAGAGTGCTTCAAATCTCTACCACACTCGAGCTTTATGTAAACTAGAGGTTACTAGGTCAGGAAGAGTGCAGAGGAAATTTTCAATAGGTTTTGGATGAATAGAGGATGGATGGCTGATGTTGGCTAGAAACAGAAATAGAAAGATTTACGTTTGCCTCAAAGGGGAGGCTGACTATTCTGCATATTCTGTTATTCTTTTTTGCCTCACAAGGACCATGGTTGTATCTTTGAAATATGAAAAAATTTTAAAAAGAGAATTTTTGAGAAGACTTAAGAAGTAGAAGAGTCCTATAATCTTCTCTACAGTGTGAACTATCCTGGAGAAATTAATTATAAATAGCCAGAGATACCATCTTCAAACTGCTGGGCTCACTCACCTGTGCTCAAGAAAATCTTGCCGAATTGCTCATATTCAAAATATAACTCTAGTCTTAAACATACATAAAAGTGTCCCCTCCTTTTTGTGAGTACAATGTCAAAATTTGGCAGAAACAAGCAGTCTCTGTGAGCATTAATTGATACAGAGGGGGTATTCTTAAGCAGTTTGGCCAACAAAAATGAGGCATTTGCAGCTTGGCATGGATGACCTTTAAAGTGGACATATAGAGATTTTCTGCCATGCCTTTCAATTTATTGGCTCACTGATTGCAAGTCCTTTCACATCCCTTGAGCAAGGGCATTGATATGTCAAGGAACGGCAGCAAAGAAGGACATTGTGAAGATGTCTGAGGAAACTGTCACATCTCAGGAAGATACTGTATTGATGTAACTTTTCTATTTATGGAACCACAGTCAAGTACCTAATTGTCAGTCATGGGCTTCTCTTCACTCCAGGGCCAACAGTAGAGATTTTGAATCCTCTGACTCTAAATTTTAAGTCAATTTGCTATGGGCTCATATGAAATAAGTGGAAAATAAAAATAACAGATGTGTACTATAAGCAAATAGATGGACAAGCCAAGAAAGAATAGAAAGGAAATTATAGAAATCAAAAACATTTTAAGAGAAATGAAGAGTTACTTTTATGGACTCATCAACAGACTGGAAATCATGGGTAAAAAGTTAGGGAGCTTGAGGATATATCTCCTGAAACTTTGAACAGTGAAAAGCAAAGAGAAAAAAATAATGAAAAAAAGGAAATTATATCCAAGATTTGTGGGACAATTGCATGTGGTGGAACATATGCTTAAAGGGATACCAGAAAGAGAAGAAGAAAAGAAAGGAACAGAATAAATATTTGAGAATTTTCCAAAACCAGTGACAGACACCAAACTATAGGTGACTATAGTATTTGAAAAAGTGAAATGAATGACAACAAAGTCATAAGGAATAGGAAGGAAGAGTTGAAAATGCTGTTATAAGTTACCTGTGCTACCTGTTAAGTGGCATTATTTTAAAGTTCACCTGTTAGTTGTAAATGTATTTTACAAACTCTATAGAAGCTACTTAATAATTTTGAAAAGAAGTATAACTGATATGTTAAAGAGAAAAATACATAATATAAAATATGCAATTAAAACCATAATAAGCAAAATAATAGAATGCAAGACAAAAATGAAAAACAAAAGCAGAGTCAATGACAAAAATATAGTTATAAATATAGCAGGCATTAATACAACACCAAATCACTTTAAATATGAATAAGTACAAAATTTAAAGACAGAAACTATTGAAGTGGAAAAATGCAAAGCAAAACAAACCAAGACTCAGTGTCATGTTGTCTTTGAGAATCCCATTTTAAATATAGAGACACATATAGATTAAAAATTAGTAGATTGAGAAAGATATACCAGGCTAACACTAATCGATAGAAAGTTGCGGTTGCAGTACAAATTTCAGACTAAGCAGATCTGAGAACAAGGAAAGTTATCAGGGACAAAGAGGGACATAACATAATGACAAAAGGATCAGTTCTCCAGGAAGACAACAATCCTGAATGTTATACACTTAAAATAGAGATCCAAAATAAGTGAATCAAAAACTAATAGAACAGGGGTGCAAGGGTGGTTCAGTGGTAGATTCTTGCCTGCTACGTGGGAGACCCAGTTTAATTCCCATCCCATGGACTCCCCTGCAGACAAAACAAAAAAAACAAACAAACAAGCAAACAAACAAAAAAGAATGAAATGTGACCCCGGGCATATAGCATAAAAAAAAAAAAAAACTAATAGAACGGTAAGGAGAAATACACAAATCCATTATTAGAGGTGAATCTTCAACATCCTTCTGTCAAGAAGTGATGGACCCAGTAGGCAGAAAATCAGAAAGGAATATTGTTAAACTAAGCAGCACCATCGATCAACTGGATCTAATTGACGTTTATGTAATACTTCATCTAATGACAGTGGAATGAACATTCTTCTTAAGCTCAAATGGAAAATCATCAAATTAGATCACACTCTGGGCCATAAAACACACATTAACAAATTTGCAAGAAGAGATGTTATATAATGTATTGTCTCAGACCACAATGGAATTAATTTAAAAATCAATAATACAGAAAGACAGCTGGAAAATACTAAAATATCAGGAGATAAAACACACTGATAATTAACATCTGGACAAATAAGAAATCTAAAGAGAAGTTATTTTTGTTGTTGTTAAATGAACTGAATTAAAATTCAAATACAACCTACCCAAATTTGTGGAATGCAGCAAAACACCCATAATAGAAATTTACAGAATTGAACGCATGTATTAGAAAAGAAGAAATAGATAATAAATTATGGCAGTTTCTGTCTTAGAAAAATCCACAAAGAAGAGCAAATGAAAGTCAAAATAGACAGAAGAATAGAAGTAATAATTATTAGTGCAGAAATAAATGAAATTTAAAAACAGGAAAAAATCAAAGAAATCAACAAAACACAAATTTGTGTTTTTGAAGAGATCAGTAAAGTTGACAAAAACCTAGCCAAGCTAGCAAGGAAAAAAAAAAGGTGAGAAGACACAAATTATTAATATCACAACTGTAAGAGGGGCTATCGCAGCTGATTCTGTGAACATGCAAGAGGATAATAAAGGAATATTATGAACAATTCTATGCCCACAAATTTGAGAACTCACATTAAATGGGCCAACTCTCTAAAAAATGCAATATATAGAAAGAGAAATGGATAAGATGAACAGGTTTATATTTATTAGATAAATTTCATAAAGTATACACTTGTTAAATAAAAAACACCTCATTCAGATGGTTTTACTGGTTAATTCTATCAAATATTTACAGAAGAAATAATACCAATACTTTACAAACTAATCCATAAAGTAGAAGCAGAAGGAATACTTTCTAATTCATTTTATGAAGGTAGCATTAAACTAATACCAAAGCCAGGTAAGACATTCCAAGAAAGGAAAATTACAGAACAATATCTTTAGTGGATGTAATGTGAAAATACCGAATGTACTGTTTTACATTACATTTACATAGCTGTTAATTAACAATGTATAAAAAGAATTATACAACATGACATAGTAGGATTTATTCCAGATATGGCAAGCTGGTTCAAAATTTGCAAATTAATTAATGTACTTCATCAAACAAGCAGACCAAAGGAAAAAATCATATTATCATATCAATAAATGAAAAAATGTATCTGACAAAATACAATGCCTATTCATCACACACAAACACACACACACACACAAAAAAAAACCTCTCAGAGCTAGGAATAGTTGGGAACTTCCTAAACTTGATAAATAATATATACAAAATAAACCTTACAACCAACATTACATTTAATGGTGCAAAGCTATATGTTTTCCTATATGATAGTAAATAAAACAAGGTTGTACTGGAAGTTCTAGCTAATACAACGCAACAAGACAGAAATGGAAACAAAACACATAGCAATAGGAAGGGAGAAATAAAACTGTCTTTATTGGCAAATTATATAATGACATATGTAAAAAATTCCAAAGAATAGACAACGACAAAAACCTCCAATATTTAATGAGCAATTATTGCAAGTTGCAGGATACAAGGTTTATATATAAAAGTCACTTATCTCATATATATCTGCAATTAAACAACTGGAATTTGAAATTAAAACACAACAGTATTTACAGTATCAACAAAAAATTATATGCATATGTATAAATTTAACAAAATGCCCACAGGATATATATGGGATAAACCATGAAACTCTGATGAAAGAATTAAAGAAGATATAAATAAATATGGAAATAGTCAATGTTCATCAATTGAAAGAGTCAATATAATAAAGATGTCAATTCTTCCAAACTTGATCAATAGATTCAATGCAATCCCTTTAGAAATCTTGTTAGTTTTAGATCCAAGGAATAGTATTAACTTACTTTGCAGATACAATGATCAAGACGTTGTGATACCAGCAAAACAATGGACAAATATATCAATGGGATGGAATAGAAAGTCTGAAGAGACCCACACAAACATAGTCAGCTCGTCTTCGACAAATACATAAAGCAAACCCAATGGAGAAAGGATTGTTTATTGAACAAATGGTATTGGAATAATAGAACATCCTCGTGTAAAAAAAGTATCATAGGTACAAATATAAAATTCAAAACTATAACACTTCCAGAAAATATAGGAGAAAATCTATGTGTCCTTGGGTATGATAGGGCCTTCTTAGTCACAATACCAAAAGCACAATCTATTAAAGAAAAAAATAATCAATGGGAATTCATTCTTCTGTTCTGTGAAAAAGACTCTGTTAAGAATGTAAATACAAGCCACAGGGTGGTAGAAAATATCTGCAAAAGATTTATCTGACAATGAATTTACAAAACAAAACAAAGTCTTAAAAACTCCACAATAAGCAAACAATATTAAATAAAACCCATTTTAAAAATGGGCAATAGGAACTCTCATTCATAAATTATGGGAATGCAAAATGCTTCAACCACTTTGTAAGACATGCTGGCAGCTTCCTACAAAGCTAAACATAGGCTTACCACATGACCTAGCAATTGCATTTCTAGGCAATTACCCAAAAGGAACTTGTGTCTACCCAAAACCTGGACATCAATGTTTACAGCAGCTTTGTTCATGATTGCCCAAAACTAGAAATAGCCAAGATGCCCACGTCCATACGATTCAGTATTATCTGGCAATATGAGGAAATGAGCTATCAAGACTTGATCCAAAACATGGGAGAACCTGAAGTGCATTTCGCTAAGTGAAAGAAATCAGTCTGAAAAGGTTACATATTCTAGGATTCCAACTACATGACATTGTAGAAAAGGCAAAACTATAGAGATAGTGTAAGGATTAGGGGCTGCTCTGAGTTCAGGAAGAGGGCACAAGTGAAACTTTCCTATATGACACTGTAATGATGGCTACAGAAATTACGCATTTGTCTCAATCAGTAGCACTGTGCAACACATGAATATACTCTATTTTAAACTATAGACTTTAGTTTATAATAATATATCAATATTAGTTCACCAACTGTAGCAAATATACTATACTAATCCAAGATGTTAATAATAAGGAAACTGTTTCTGGGGGTCAGGGAGAGGAGCATTGGGGTACCCACTGTACAACTATTCTATAAACTTAAAACTTATTATTAAAATATGTCAAACATTAGTTCTCCATCTTTACCCTCATGACTTCAAGTTGCAGAAAAGTTGAAAAACATTAATACTCAATCCTCAGTTTTTAAAGGAGAACTCACTAGACTTGGAACTGCCTGGCAGAGAACAATTATTTGCCTACATTCTACAAATTGGAAAACATAAAGATGCAAACTCTGTATAATATGTCTCTCCTGTACACCAACCTCCCAGAAAGAACCTGTCACAAGAAATAGCAATAACTCATATGCAGGGAAAGAAATTTCTTCAATTTTGTACCTTCAAGTTAATTAATTAAAGCCTAAATTTAATTAAATAAGATAAGATGATAAAATTACAGAAAATAGAAGGAAAACGAGACTATAGCTAAAAGGAAAGATGTTGTCTAATAGTGAAAAAAACCAAAGACAATCAAAAGTTATTAAGGACGAAGACAAATCAACACAAGTATAATTAATGAGGTAATGAAGCAGCTGTGAAATAGGGGGAAAATAACACTAAAAAGTACTGATGTAATATCTTCCTATACTGAAAATGAAACCATGTTCTAAATGAATTAAAATAAAAATCAGCTTCTGTTTTTTGAAAGGCGCTTTTAATTTGGCTTTATTTTAATCTAGTATGTAATATACATAATTAACATATATACCCTACTCTTAAATTCCTTTATATTTCTGATATCTGATATTCAGAAAATTTAGCCAGTTTTGTTTTATTTTTTTTTTATTTAACAGTGTCTTTATAACTCATACATTTGGAGTGATTTAGGGAAATGTTTTTTTTCCTCCAATGCAATATTCCGAGTAGTCTATATTGTGAATTACTTGCTTATGTCTGGTTTTACCAGTTGGATTATAATGTCTTCAAAAAATAGAAAAATAGCATTTTTGTTTCATTTAGAAAATTTATCATAATGTCATGCACATTGAAATCTTTTCATAAAATTCTATTAACTTATTGATTTACCTCAAGGTCATGCAGAAGATTATTACAATAAATGTCAAATAATCACTAGCATAATATGAAACAATCATATAATTATATAATATTATCACGTTACTATGTGATTTTATGTATTAAGTCCACATGACAGAAAATTATTGAAATTCTAGGATATGAATAATTTATTTATTTTTGCCTGTTTGCTTCTAGAGGTCAAAAATATATGTAATTAACTTTGTGTAACATTTTATGAATAAGGGGTGTCATAACAAAATACACTGTTATATCTCTACACACATGCACACACACATATATATGACAGTAGAAAGATATGTTTATGCAGAATCGAGATATTTACATTGAAATAAAAGCAGCATCTCCTTAAAGTTAATTTTTCTTTGTTCTTCATATTAAACAAATGCATGAAACTCCCTGACCTAAGTAAGGCTGCTAGAAAACTGCAGATTGTGGGTTATATAGAAATTACATAAAATGAGCACTTAAACTGATGGTGGAAGCTGAACTGTACCCTGTTAACCCAAGCTGCTGGAAAGGGAGCAGATGAAATCTTTCAACTGTCAGTCTTCAGGAGTTGTTTAGGCTTAAGACAGCTGTCTCACCCGATGCAGCCTACAACCAATGATTTGATGACTCAGTATAAAACCTTGGTGCCCAAACTCCTTGGACAACTCTGAAGGCTCATTTGTGCTTCAGAACTCACTGTGAGTTGGCACTGTAGACCAAATTCTCCCTAATGTTGCTTCTCTGGGGCACACGTGTTAGTTCTGAAAACTCACCCTGCTTTACACCTTGGGCATTATACTCTGTCTTAGAGTCTGCTTCTTGAGGACTTCAGCCAGTGACAGGGTGTTTACTGTTCATCTTAATTTTATTTGTATGCCTGCAGAAGGCTTTGCAAGTTTCTTCTTATAGAGGTTGCCAATCTTGCTAAAAACGTCTCTCAAGGTTGCATTGACTTCTGTAATGTGGCATACCCTTATATGTATGTTCAAATATCTTTAAAATTGGACCATAGATCCTACTTAGGATACTTATATCCTTAGCTGTAGTTCTTTAAAAATTATGCAAAAATTATCAGTTAAATAAGATGACATCATTGTAAATATATTTCTTTTGTGTTAGCTTAAGTGTCAATAAAGTATTTTGCAGTGTGGGGTATGTTTAATCCAATTTTTAATATAATAATTGTATTATACATTACAGTACTAGAACTTATTAATTCATATTTTGAAAACAGCTTAATTAATAGTAAGACTTTCAATGAACATAACCATTATTAATAATTATGCAAAAATTCATTATTTTTAGGCACCGTTATGTATCATACAGTTTCTTCAAAGTGAAATGCTGATTTTAGATGCCTTGCTTAACTCAGCACTTCTTTCTTATCTATATTACTGTTTTTTTTCAGGGTATTTGCTGTTATATTTCAGAATCATATGTTACCATCTAGGTTCAGAAGGAATCTTATCTCAATCTATTGGTGAATGTTGCAGCCGGAAGTGATAAAATTTAAGGGTCACTGCAGGTTGCATCATTGCTCTAAAATATGTATATACACAATTTTGGGTTCTACCCTGTATTATTCAGGGTTTTCTTTCAAACCTGCTCTCAGTCACAGTTTGGGAGTCATACCAAGCACATATTTTTAAAGAGTTACTGGCCTGTACTTTTATGGGTATCAAAAACACTTTTGCAATTGACGTGCAATTGTGTTTCTTTTCTTTACAAATGGAGCAATATGGGAGGCTCCATATATTAAAGTCTAATAAAAAACATTAATTACTATGTAAATATATTTAGTAATGTATATAACAAAATCTTTGTTTTACTACATATCTATGGATTTTCCATTAAACAGAAATTGGAAATTGTTAACCAAAATAGCCTTAGCATATAGAATGTGTCATTAGTAATCTAGCAATAATTACTGTCTACATATAAAATTTGATTTGGTGCATCTATAGTTGTCCGGATTCACTGGAGTAAGAAATTGCATGCTATTGTATCAAAAAGATCCATCATGTTACACTTGTATTATTTGAGTGCTAAAATATGAGCTTTTTAATATCCACACTATAGCTTTTGTTAAGTTGAAACTAGACTCTGAAAACCAAAATACAGAATAACTTTATTGAGCAAAGTGGCACACGTAGAAACAGAACTAAAAGATAGTTACTGCTCAATGCAAAGAGCAGGGAAATAGTTTATATATCAGTTTAGAACAAAGACAAGGTATGGGCCATACGGGAATAAAGAAGCAAGGAGGACATGAGCTATGTAAGTTGTCTGGGCGGGGCATTCTTGGGTCCCATAAATCTGCAAAAGCTGCCCAGTAGAATGTTTGTGTAGGAATGGGCCTATTTGGTGAAGATGAGCAGACTGTGGAGTCAGCATGAGTTGTTTAGCACAGTTCCTCCTCTCCCACAGAGCCAGGGGTTTTAATTAGAACCACAAGGACTCATTGGCACATCAGCCTGCCTCAGTTGCCTTTTGTTTCTTCTTTGTCATTTCCTGAGTAAAATGGGAGTTTACCAGGAAAGCTATTTACCATTCCAACTTTACACCTACTATTGTACAGTTCATACTATGAAATTATTATTCATAGTCCAATGAATATGGATTATGTCCATATTTGTGTTTAAATGTAGTTCAGGATGTGTCCCAATTGTAGCAATCCTGGATAGCATGACTGAGTGATAGAAATCTATTCCTGAATAGCTAAGTCAAATCTGTGATCATGTCACATGATTTTGAAAAACGTGGCAACTAGACTGATACTGGGGCTTTTATACCACTGCAGTAGATAGAAAGTGAGCTCTTTACATATTTCTCATTGTGGAAGATCTTAATGTCATCTTTCAAAGGTAGACTATCCTTCCCAAAGCTTATGTTCCATTTTAAGGTTGGATGAACAGTGTAGTCCTTATTTATACAGCTTTATGCACGGTGAAGAACACCTGCTGTTGACTACTAATGTCTCTTTCTGGATTGGGAGAGGGTGACATTGGCATAGTTTCCCAAAAATGCATTATAATAGTAGGTATACTGAATAAAGGCAGGACACTGCCAGCTGGGAAGTTTAGAACTAAATAGCAGTAGTGGGAACCTGCCTGGGTACGGTATTAATTTAAAGACTGTGATTAGAAATGTTTTGTTATTTTTACTTTATGCATATTGGATAGATTCATAGGAAAATTAGTTTGTTCCAGTTAACTATAAATTATTCTGTCAAGTACAGCAGTCAGTGTTCACCACAACAATAGAACTAAATGTTTTATTCTGAAAATTCTTAGATAATAAACTTGCTGGTGTATAATAGCCTTTCATTTACATCTGCTAATTGAAGTCATGCTGAATTTATGCTCTTTAGGTAGAAATCGAGTCTCATATCATTTCTCTAAATATAATATAAATATAAAATTATTTATATTTATGATATAAATATAAAAATTAAATATAAAAGATATAAAATGTAAAATATAAAAATATAATTAAAAATAAAATAAAAATATAAAATATATTAAAAATTATATATAAGATTTTATATATAGAATATAAAAGATGAAAAGATAACATTAAGATCTTCTGCAATGAGAAATATGTAAAGAGCTCACTTTCTATCTACTACAGTGATATAAAAGCCCCAGTATCAGTCTAGTTGTCACATTTTTCAAAATCATGTGAAGTGGTCACAGATTTGACTTAGCTATTCAGGAATAGATTTCTATCACTCAGTCATGCTATCCAGGATTGTTAGGATTAGGACACATCCTGAATTACATTTAAGCACAAATAAATATGTAAATTCTATGTGTAGACCTCTGTGTTGGCTCCCCTTCTGCCCCACCTTTTTATGCTACTGAGGTCTGCGGCAATGGAAATGTGTTCAGATGTCTCCCTGTTTCTCCAGCTCCCTTGTTTCAGGTTGCTAGTGCTGCCATAATGTGATATACCAGAAATGGATTGACTTTTTCAAAGGAGATTTATTATTGCAAATTTACCATCCTAAGGCTATGAAAATGTCTGAATTTAGGCATCCAGAAAAAGATATCTTATTTCCGAAGAAAGGCTGATGGTGTCCGGAGTTTCTCTGTCAGCTGAGAAGCCACATAATGACATCTACTCTCCTTCTCTCCCATTTCAAACAGCTCTCTCAGCTCCAGGTTCCAGTGGCTTTCTTGCCAATATTTGTGCATCCTCTGGTTCTTCAGAGCAGTCTCTGGATTTCATCTCTTAGTTTAGCATCTACAAATATCTGTCACTTGGTTTCATTTCTCTGCGCCCTGTGGTAGCCCTGAGGTCTCTCTATGTTTTCTGTCTTTTATTATCTTCGTAGAGAACTCCAGAAAAAAAATTAAGACTGACCTTGAATTGTGTGGGTCACATCTCCATGGAAACAACCTAATCAAAGGGTCCCACCCACAATTGGGTGTGTCTCATTTCCTTGGACACAACCTAATCAAAATATCCCAACCACAGTAGGCCTGCACCCACAAGATTGGATTAGAGCAGCATGGTTTTCTGGGGTACAAAATAGCTTCATGTCAGCATATCCCTGAAATTTTCAATTGCCTTAACTTTATTTTGCATAGAGCCTCCAAAGAATCAATTTAAGGATAAAGTCCTTGCTTTCTTTTTGTATCCCCTCTATCTGGAACTTAGACATTATTAAACAAATGTTGATGAAAATAATTAGTTGGAATTACAAATAGCTTGTTATAGAAATCAGCTTTTAATCAGAAGCAGAAATACACATTTCTCATTTTGTAAATAACAAAAAATTTCAAATGATTTTCAATCTGGATCAAAATTTCTGTAATTATATCAAGATACATTAACTTGATTATTGCTTATGTCTATTTTGCAATTGACTCTTTAAGCTATTTTATTAGACACATCAAATTAATGCAAAAGCCTTATATATGATGTGTTTGTCTAAGCATATCTGATTCCAAATTTTCAAGTCACCAAAAAATGGATCTATATTTAGAATGATGACATTTTCTAGAAAATCATTGTCTGATAGAACTTTCTTCAATGATCAAATTGTTTATAGATGTGTATTAATCAGACAAGCTACGGTTGCAGTGGCCAACTGCATGATTAGTATGAAGTGTGGTTAGTGAAACAGAGGAATTAATTTTTTCTTCAATTCATTTAAATAATTTTAATGTAAATGTAAATATCCACTTATTGTTACTGGCCACCATATTAGACATTGTGGTTCTAAAAATCAGAAAAGAAGTAAAAATCTTCCAACTACAAAAAACTGGGGAACTAAAAATTGTAAATAAGGAAATAAGAATAGCAGTCATGAAAAAATTTAAATAAGAAAATGTGTAAAAGAATAAACACAAGAAAAAATATATACTTTATTGACTGCATTAAAAAAAGTAATTTTCTTTATTCACAAAGGCAGTTAAGTTTCTTATTAGCTAGTCCAGAAATCATCAGATGGCCATTGGTCTGTGATAAATTAAAAACCACCAAACTAATTTAAAATAATTCATCTTTCAAAATAGATAGCTCAAAAGATGAGAAAGTAATTTAGTGTTGGTCATTTTTTACAATCCAAATGACTTTTCAAAGTCTAAACGAGTATAATCGTAATCCATCATTGTCTCAATATATTACTTGGTCTTTATCATAGGTTTAATTTATTACAATGTTTTTTAAATGCCTGGGTCACACAAATTCCCCTAAATGTCTTTCAATTAATTCATTAAACTTAAAACAAACAAAGGAAAATGTCTTTATTTTAAAAATGTCTTTGCTTAGAAGTCTGGCATTAAAATTTCTTTTTAAAAAAACTCATTTGTATTCCCCATAAATTGCCAATTGCTGTAATGAATTGTTCATGAGGAAAAATGAGTTTAAGAAATAAAATTTTATGCTTGAGTGAATTTGGTAAGACCCTCAATAAACCACAACATAAATATTTAACACTGTTGGATTGGTAAGTGGGAAATTTTAGGTACATAGTATGGCTAAAGAAAAACACACTTTTAATTCACTAACACTGCACAAACACAATATGCCAGAAATGGCCTGGCTTTAAACAACCGGGTTTATTAGTTCATAAGCTTACAGTTCCGAGCCTGTGAATATGTCCAAATCAAGACATCAACAGGCGACTGGGCGGTGGTGGACGGCAAGGCACGTGGTAGCCTCTGCTGGTCCTTCTCTCCCAGGTTTTGCTGCTTTCAGCTTCTGGCTGATCTATTTGCTTTCATTCTATGCTTCTGGTTCTTCTGGGACTTTCTCTCTTTTCTCTGTGTCTTTACCTCTGCATTTCCACCTCTTATAAAGGACTCCAGTAAGTGGATTGAGACCCAATCGAGACATACCTCAGGTGAAATAACCTAATCAAAATGTTCTGCTCACAATAGGTACACGCACAGGAATGGACTAACTTTAAGAACATGGTCTTTTTTAGAGTCCATAAAACATCCAAACCGTCACACACAAAAACAAATGAAGCCTCAATTTTAAAAGCTGAATTGATTTTAAAATATTTAAGTATTTTTGTTATTTGCTGCTAAGTGCTTCGCTCGTCTTTCAATTCTTTTAAGCGGTGGGGAAACCGGACCAGGGCCAGAGCTTGACCCTGGCGTCAGCAGGTTTAGACCCAGTTCCGGCTACACCATCACCAGATCTTAGCTTTCCTTTGGAGGGATGTTCTCCCTACCTGCTATAATTTATACTTATTATGCTCAAACACACACACACACACACACACAAGCAGCACAAATAAATGTAACCTTTTAAAGCAAATTTATAATGACATACAATCGTAAATACTGTTAGGTACCACAAAATTAAAATTAAATGCTTATATGAATACTTTTGTATAAAATATAATTTAATCAGAGACATTCAAAATCAATAGAAGAATAGTTAAACAAATGCCCATGGTATAATTGTCTAGCTACTTCATACACAAGTCACTTGATTTCCCATTTCACATCATACAAGATAAATTCTGAATGGATTTAATATTTAAATGCAAATATCAAATGTAAAAAGTGCAAATGAAGGGACTCTGGAAAAACTTGTGCTTTCTAACCATGAAAGACAAAAATAAACACAAAATACATTAACTTTTAAAAAACATATGATTAAATAAAAATCATATAAACACATTGAGGATGACAATGAAACTGTAAAGAGTTAAAAAATATTGAATGTCAGATAAATCACCTAATGGAAACACTTAAAACCAAAAATAAAATTAAAAGAATGGTCTTAGGAAATAAAAGCTTACCTAACTTGTAATTTTACAAATGCGATTTAAAGCACAAATTCTTTTTTCAATCACAGTAGAAAACCTGGGGAGAATTAACAGTGCAATTCTAGCTAAGTTCTAGTGAAACACAGACTTCTTTTAATCTCTAACTGGTGAAAGTTACTTAATCATAATATAATTATCAGTCACTTGCATTTTAACATATGTCAAGCATATATGCTACATTGAAACTATAATCTTGCTTATCACAACAATCCTATAAAACTGGACAATTAAGGAGATCATTTCATTCAAAATATTGCAGTGGTGAAGACATGCATTAATGGAAATATCTGAAAATGAATGACGGATTCTGGGCTTTATAGAGGCAGATACACAAAGAAGTGATCAGTAAAGCCATGAGTAATGAGGACAGTTGCAAGCAGGTCTTACCTGAGTCATTAATGAAAGGTGGAGGTGGGTCATATCTCAGTATATATGACGGTAGGGTGGTCCTTTACAGCTAGCAATGTCTTTGAACCCAAAAGTTTGGGAACATTTCTCAACCTTTGCTGCTTTCTAGGAGGACAGGTAACTGAAAATTTTACATTGTCACACCAGAAATTTTAATGTGTCCTGAATATAAAATAATCATAGAAAATAACATTGAGCAATTTCCATATTTGGGGTGTTATAACTCCTTTTCCTTCATGTTTAAAATGGGAAGATAAGGGCACATAATAAAGTCAATCAAGTGCAAATATCTAGTCATTTGTGGAATTCAAGATGCTATTTGAAACATTAATCTATTTAATCTATGTATTAACTTAACTCTTATTTTATCTATAAAAATATACACATTAGGATAGCATATATCTATTATATATATTGCAAGTGCCAAACAAATTGTTACAATTATTTTAAAAATGAATTTGATTTTAGAATGGTCAACAATGCTTCTTCTGATTGAGAAATGGTACCCCTAATTTATATGCAGTCTATACCTTCTCCATATGCAACAGAAAACATGTAAATGAGAGCAGTACTACTTATAATAGTAAAAAGAAAAGTAAATTAACTGGTGACAAGGCCAATAAACATTTGAGAAATGTTAATGAATTCTTTATTTATATAATGGTATATAGTACAGCAGTAAAAATAAATCTAGCACAGTTAATATAGATTCCTAAAAACATAATTTTAAACAAAAATGCATTTCACTTTCAGATAAATATCTGTCTGTCTGTGTGGCACCCGTCTGTCTGTCTGTCTATCTATTTATCTATCTATCATCATCATTCCAACCCAGGGAGTAGTTCACCCCCTACCTACCAGGTAACAATTGGAAAACACCTGGGGACTTTACTGGTCATCGCTAAAGAAAGACATGTCGCATGCATCTAGTGGGTAGAGGTCAGCAATGCTGATAAACATGCTAGTGACAAGTAA
This sequence comes from Myrmecophaga tridactyla, assembly GCA_004026745.1. Lineage (NCBI taxonomy): Eukaryota > Metazoa > Chordata > Mammalia > Pilosa > Myrmecophagidae > Myrmecophaga > Myrmecophaga tridactyla. The sequence goes on from PVIY010000840.1 coordinate 76,920, forward strand.
TGAAGGGTGCATTTCATTGTGCTTCTTATAGTTCCTTCTTTTCATGTGTATTAGGCTAATTTCAGTATGTTTGGAATTTCTTCCACAAAACTGTACTTAAAAATTACAGTTTTTCTTCAAACCATGAATAAGAAGGAAAGCCTTGTCCAATAAACTATTGGGAATTACTATTTTTAAAAGTTTGATTGTGAAATTATCTAGAATTTTCAGTTGCAAGAATAAAATTAAAACAAGACGGAGAACTCCATTATATGCCCCCATGCTGGTTTAAAGCTATTATATACCCCAGAAAAGCCATGTTTTAATTTTGATCCAATCTTGTGGGGGCAGCCATTTCTTTTAATCCAAGTTCAGTACTGTAGAGGGGACTCCTTTGATTCTGAAGGTTCAGATTTCTTCTCATCCTCTCTGACGTTTGTTACTTTCCTTTTGCTTATTAATTTTTGTTGTAGTATCCTACTGGGTGGGAAGTGATATCTCACTTTAGTTTTATTTTGTATTTCCCAAATGACTAATTATATTGTAGGTTGAAATATGTAATACAGAAAAAAAAATCATGCAATTAATCCTAATCCATTTCTATGAGTGAACCCATTTGTAAAGAGGACCTTACCTTTATGAGGTCCTATTTTTAGTTAAGATGTGGCCCAACTGAATAACACTGGATCTTAATCCTATTACTGGAAGTTCTATGAAGGCAAGTTACCTAGACTAGAAGCTGGTTGTCAATAGAAACAGAAGAGAAAGAAAAGACACTACCATGTGCATTAACACATAAAAAAATGAAAGCTAAAGGCTCAAGGACTGCCAGCAGCCATTCCCAGAACACCAAAGTTTTCAGGGAGAAAGCACTGCCTAGCTGGTACCTTGATTTCAGATTTCTCCTTGTTTCAAAACCATGAACCAAAAAATTTCAGTAGTTTAAGCCAACACAAGAAATTTACACAGATAATGATCATCTTTTCCTGTGCCATTTGAATATTTTCTTTGGAAAATGTCTATTCAAGTCCTTTGTCCATTTGAATTGTTACCATTTGTCTGCTGAATTGCTGAATTACAGAATATATATTCTGTAGATGTATTCTTATCCAATACATGTTTTACAACTATTTTCTCCCATTTTGAAGGTTTTTTCAGTACCTTGATTTGTCCCATGATGGAAAATGATTTTAATTTTTGTGAAATCCAACTGATCATTTTTTCTTCTGTTTCTTATGGTTTTGATATTACATCTGTATTTACTGCCAAATCCTAAATCATGGAAATTTATACCTATGTTTCCTTCTAAGAGTCTTTTATTTTTTACATTTAGGTTATTGAAAAATTATGATTTAATTTTTGAATATATTATGAGGTAGGATCCATCTCCATTTCTTTGTGTGTGGATATCCCTTGTTGGAAGGAGGTAGAAATTATAAGTGATGAACTTGAATTTTTTTTGAAGGTATTTTCAAGCAAAATGTGGAAGGTGAAGCTTGATGTATACTGCTATGTATAGAAAAATGCAAGAAAAAAGAGAACACTTGAGTATATACTGTTAATAAAAAATAAATTAACATTTGATGATTTGGAAAATTCTCAGCCTATCCAGATAGTTTGCTCTGTTGATAGATTCAAATGCGGGGCTGGGAAGCCATTTGCTGAAGAGATTAGTCCTGCAGTCCTTAGATCCAATCAACCACATAATCAGAAGCTAGGAATGGAGATATCATTATCCTGGAATGATCTGTGAAGGAACCAGGGATTGGGGAGTATGAGGATGCTGCCCCATGGACCCAGAGAACAGAGCACTGAGCCGTAGAGGATTATTCTTGGTATTTGAAATATAATGGAATTTCCCCTTCTAGTGTTGTGAACTTGCTGAAGACAACTGACTTTTTCTTCTTTTGAATTTCTCCCTTTGGGAATGGGAATATCTATCATATTTCTGTCCCACCATTTTGTGTTGGGCACAGCTAACTCATTTTTTTTAGTTTCATGGGTCCACTTGTGGGGAGAAAGTTTGTCTCACCATGTGTCATATCCTGAAATTCCCACATACCTAATTAAGCTGATTTGGAAGCTGACGTTTTGGACTTAGAAGTAAGACTTTGAAGGATGTCAGGATGGGTGAATGCATTTTGCACATAGGAAAGGTGTGGGTTTGAGAGAGAGGGAGGAAGGTTATTGTTTGAATTGTGCTCCCCCAAAAGATGTGTTCAAATGTTAACCCCCAATCCCATGAATGTAACTATAATTGGAAAAGGAGCCTTGAAAATGTAATACAGGATAAGATGATGCCAAGTTGGATTAATGTGGGTTCTAATGCATTATGACTGGCTTCCTTTAAAAAAAGGGAATAAATGAACACAGATAGACACTGAAGTGAAGATCATGTGAAAATGGAAAAGACAGAAAGTAGAACAATGCATACAGAGGTCAAGGACCAACAAACACTGCTGATAAGTGTCAGAAGCCAAGGGAGAGGCTTGAAACATATTAGTTCCCAGAGATGTTAGAGGGAGAATGGCCCTCTTGATATCTTACTTTTGGACTTTTGGTCTCCAGAACTGTAAAATAATAAATTGGTATTGTTTTAAGCCACTTGTTTTGGCATGCATTTTTATGGCAGCCATGGGAAACCAAGACAAGCCATGTTTTCCATTCTGGTAATATTTCAGATTACCTGAGGGACATATTACTGATGAATATTTTAAGGAGGAGCACACTGTACAAGAGAGCTTTCTGAATTCTGTGTGGTCATAAATAACGATAGCCTGTTGTTAAATCAGATGCCTATGTGTGATGGAAAACATCATGGCTGCCTACCCAGGATGTTATATTTATCTGCTCTTTTAGTGTATCAAATGGGAATGTGGATAGTATTTATTTGAATACAGTAGATATGAAATCCAAACATATTCGAGGGAGATATACTTGGGTATGAGTTTGTGGTCCCAAAACAGAAAATTTCAATCCGTAGGCAAGCATGGAAACTTTAAGGGAAGCATGATGGCTCAACCAGAGAGAGCTGATTTGAGACTAGAATAAACCTAGTTGACAGTGTCATGGAGCACATAACATTTTGGGGTAAAAAGCATCGAGCACTTCTGAACTGCACAAGCCATACAACAACCATATCTATGATGGTTTCATCAGCATTGGCCTGGCTGCCACAAATATTCTGCAGTGATTTATGGGCTGCATGGGTGATATCAGATCATGCTGAAGTAACATTTGTGAAGCTTGATCATGATGAATTCTTTGCTAGTCTAAATAGAGACACTAGAGGAAGCTCTCTTACAGAAGACTGAATATGGTTATAAAATGGCATGAAGAATAATATATCTCAAGTTGAATAAAAAATAAAATAATGTCAGTAATGAAACATCATTTCCATCAATAAATTTGGAACTGGAATGTGCTCTCACCTAGGCAATGCCCTTGGGTATTTTAACTACAATAGAATGAGATGTCATTAATAGTCAGTGGATATAAATCTTATAGAAAACAAAAGTAAAGGTAAAGATTCATGGGGAAACTTTGTTAAACTTATACCATGCAAAGATGTCACTGAACATCATAGTTTTCATTATTCTTCTCTAATGTCCCATTTAGTGTGAATAAAAGATAACATACTTCCTTCTTGTGTATCATATTATGGTTGGATAAACATCATTGTGCTACCCCTATGTTGGAGGGAGATAAATATTGTGTGATAATACATGGAAACAGCATCTGTAAGACTTGTACCATGATATCTGGGGTATGACTATGCTCCCAAATCAAATGGAGTTCAAAATATATTAAAGAATAAGGTGTAATCAATTTAGACATGGAAAATATGTAGGAAAAGGTCATTTGTGAAGGAATGGAGGAGTTTTAATCAGTGTATAATGTGTCAAAAGTAATTTTACACTCTTTCAACAGTAGCTTAGTATAACAAAATGTTTGAGAGTTGATTGGTATAATTAAATTAAAATGCAAACAATGATGCCCAAGGTGAGAGAATACTTTGGGAAGCTCAGTTGAAGCTCTCACTAATGTAATACCTACAAAAAACTATTTTCCAGAAAAGAAAGTGAATTTGACCACAAAATATTATATTACACTTATTAAATTCACCTATGGAGCTGGCTTCGCAAGAGAGGCCACACCTTAGGACTACTCTTTTAAAGAGTGCTTTGGTATTTAATTGAATAGAGTGTTTAAGAAAAGATTATAGCTAAATCACATACTTCATAATAAGAGCTTCATTTCTGTTTTTGTGGAAAAAACTCAGCATGATTGTAGAACAGATTTTAATACTCTGCTTTAAAAAATGAAACCACAAAAGATAAAATATGGAAATTATTTTAAAAGAAGTAAGTAGAAAAACTAAGTTAATATTTAGCAGCATTTAATAATATTTCTCTGCTTTTAATAATTAGACTGACATATTTTTCTAATTAAAAAATATCATAAACCATAATGAATGGTTTGATTGAATAATAGGAAAACATTAGCCCTAAACTAAATGTTGAGCTTTTCCTATCTAATACAAGACTTAAAAGAATCAATAGGGTTCCAATTAATTTAAAATAAAGCTCAAGAATATTTATAAGTATAAAAAATGTACATCATCAAGAAGATAAAATCCATAACAACTGCATCCAGAAGCAGAGAAATATAATCCATCATTAGGAGAAAAATCAATTATTTAAAGTTGACACAAAAAATGACATAAACGACAGAATTAGAAGAATTATACCATTGTTATAATTGTAATTCATTTGCTCAATAAAACAGAGGAATAAGTGAGCAAGTTGAGCAGAGAAACAGAACTAAAGTGAACTTTTAGAAATGGAACCTACAATGTCTGATATGGAAAATTCCCTCTTCAGGATCAGTAGTAGATTTGATATTTCAGAAAAAATGTTTATCAGTATGAAGATACACAATGGAAACTATTCAAATTGAAAAACATACTAAATAAATATGGACATAATTGGCTAGGGGACATCAAGCATTCTCTGAAGCAGAGAAAATATGGACTAATTGCTAACTAAATTTGGTTGAATTTAGGAACCAACAAATATGAGATACTCAATAAGCTGTAAACATCAAAAAAAAAAACAGTAGGAAAATACATTCCAAGTCACATCATAACCACTGTTTTAGAGAAAGAGAAAATGATACAAAGATAAAGTTAAAAATAATTAGAGAAAAAGGCACATTATATAAAGAGGGACAAAGAAAATAATGACAGTAGACTTCTTGTTATGAAAATTTGCAAGCCACAAGTTATTGGAGCACCGTTTTTCAACAGTAAAGAATAACATGCCTGATCAAAATATCTTTAAAATACAGGTAGCATGAAGACTTATTCAGATACCAAAAAGCTGAATTTATCACCATCAGACCTGCACTATAAAAATGTTAAAGGAAATCCTTCAGACAGAAGGAAAATGATGGCAGATGAAAGTCTGGATCTAATTTGAAGAATAAAGACCACCACAGATATTAATTAGGTGTGGAAATATAAACTACTTTTATTTTTCTTATTATTTAAGTTTCTTTAAAAAAATGTGGATAGGTAGAACAAACAAGAGGGACACAACCACTGCAAGAAGCCCAACACAGGAAGCAGACTGGATTCCAGACCTCCCTTCCCTACCTAAGGACAGCCAAAAAAGGCACAGGTAAGGGAAAGCCTACCAAAAATAGGAACCGGACAGTGAAATATATTAGCCTATTAGTCTCAGCATACCTGAGACTCTGCTTCCCCACCACATTACACCATTGCCTGGCAAAGGAAACACCTTCCATCGCATAAAGCAGTTCAGCAGTACTAGGTAAATCAAGCAGATCAAATAAATAATAACAATGATACAAAAATTAAATTTTCATTAATTGCAACTGGAAATTGCCCATCAAACCAAGAAAACCACAAACTGAATGAGAAAATACAATCAACTGATGTCAATTCTAAGATGAATCAGAGATTGCAATTATCTGGTAAATATTTTAAAAGTGTTCCAGTTTGCTAGCTGCTGGAATGCAATATACCAGAAATGGAATAACTTTTAAAAAGGGGGAATTTAATAAATTGCTAGTTTATAGTTCTAAGGCAGAGAAAATGTCCCAATTAAAACAAATCTATAGAAATGTCCAATCTGAGCCATCCAGGGACAGATACCTTGGTTCAAGAAGGTCAATGAAGTTCAGGGTTTCTCTCTCAAATGGAAGGGCACATAGCAAACACAGTCAGAGTTTCTTTCTCATCTGGAAGGCACATGATGAACATGGTCAAAGTTCCTCTCGCATCTGGAAGGGCACATGGCGAATGTGGCATCAATTGCTAGTTTCTTCTCCTGGGTTTCCTGTTTCATGAAGCTAGGTTGCTGGCTGGTGGACTCTGCTTCTCATGGTTATGTCGTTCTGCTCTGCTCTCTCTGAATCTCTCTCATTCTCCAAAATGTTTCCTCTTTTATAGGACTTTAGAAACTAATCAAGACCCACTCAATGGATGGAGACACGCCTCTAGCTAATCCAGTTTAACAACCACTCTTGATTAAATCACATCTCCAGGGAGATGATCTAATTACAGTTTCAAACATACAATACTGAATAGGGATTAGAAAAACTGCTGCCTTTACAAAATGGGATTAGGATTACAACATTGCTTTTCTAGGATACATACATCATTTCAAACCAGCACAAACAGCTATCACAAAAATACTTCAACTATCAATTACAAATTGTTCTGAAACAAATGAAAAAATAGAAATGCCAGCAAAGATATAAAAATTGTAAAAAGGAACCAAATAGAAATCATAAAACTGAAAATACAAAACTGGATATCAATAATTTAAAAAATACTCATTGGAAGGAATCATTTGTCGAATGGAGATGACAGGTAAAAGGAGTGAATAACAGTATCAATCAACATAACTCACTCAAACCATGAGAGAGAGAAAATAGACTGAAAAAATAAAAAGAGTCTCAGGAAAATGTAGGTCTATGAAACTAAATTAATATTTGTATTATTGAAGTCCTAGAAGGAGAGAAAAATGAAAATGGGCTTCAAAGACTATTTTAAGAAATAATGGCTAAAAGTTTCCAAAATTTGGCAAAAGTCATATACCTACATATTCAAGAAGCTAAGTAAACGCCTCACAGAATAAACTCAAAAGAAACTGTGCAAAGATGCATCATTAAACTTATGAAAGATAAAGACAAGAAAAAATATTGAAAAGAGTCACAGCAAAATAAGTGATTATTATCTTTATAGTAAAGCCAAATTGAATGACAATGGGTATGAGGATGGATGTGGATATAAAAATAGCAATGAAGGCATTTTGTGATGATGGAAATATTCAGTATCTGTCTGTGTTGGTGGATATACAAACTTACACATGTGATTATATTATATTGAACTAAATACCCAAACATAAATGATGACATGCAAAACTGGGGAAATCTGAGAAATATTTTGTGATTGCATCATTGTCAGCATATTGATTTTTTATATTACACTGTAGTTTTTCAAAATATTGTAAGGGTAAATGAATAAACAGTACACATCATCTCTTTCTGTATTATTTCTAACTGCATGTACTTCTACACTTATGTCAATTTAAAAGTAACTGACTCTTTAAAGCAAAAATTAAGAAGTATTTAGGAGTTAAAACAAACGTAGAATTAAAATATAATGCAGAAATACCACAAAGCCTAGAAGGGGATATATAGAAGTATACTGTTGTAAGATTTTATATTGTGGGAGAAGTGATATAATATTGCTTGATGGAATATTGTGATAAAAATATAAAAATATATCAAAAAGATATGTATTTGATATCCTAAAGCAACCATAAAATGACACCAAAAGTTAGTAAGGCAAGAAAAAAAGAGAATTTAAAGTCAAATGATAGATGGTATTCAATACTGAAAAGGGTAGAAAAAAGAAAAATGGAAACAAAATTATGATTAAGATGAGTAAAAAACCATGTGAGTGATTATAGACTTACACCTGCCAATATCAAGAGTCACCTTACTTGCAAATGGTTCAAGGACCCATAGGACAAAAGCAAATATGCTAAGTGTGCTGGTTTGAATCTATTTCATACTCCAGAAACTCCTATGTTCTTTTAATCCAATCTTGTAAGGACAGACCTATTGTTGGGTGGGACCTTTTGATATAGATTGTTTCCATGGAGATGTGACCCCACCCATTCAAGGTGCATCTTAGTCTTTTCCTGTAGCTCTTCATGAGAGAGACCTGAGAGATGCTAAGAAAGAAAATGCCCTGGGGAGAAGTACGGGAGCTGAGGGAGCCCCTTGAAACCAGAAGGTGGGAAAGAAGGATAGCAGATATCCACATGTATGTTCCCAAGTGAAAGATTTACTTGGGATGCCAGTTGCCTTTCCTCCAAGACGTTGTCCTCTTGTTGGTGCCTTAATTTGGACATTTTTATGGACTTAAAATTATAACTTTTAACTTAATAAATCCCCTTTGGAAAAGCCAATTCATTTCTGGTATATTGTATTCCAGTAGCTTCAGCAAACCAAAATAGTAAGACTGGGGTAAAAAGGAAACTAAAATAATTGATATGCTTCCTACAATATTGGATGAAAAAGCAATATCCAAATACAGGTTGTTTGAAAGAAACTGACTTTAAATATAAAAATACAATCAATTAAATATAGCCCTCTTAATAACAGAATGGAGGTAATTATTTTACAAAAAGTAAGGAAACACTATTCCATGATAACAATACTGAAAAGAAAGTTGGAATGATTATACTAATATTGGATAAAGTTGATATCAGAGCAAAGAATAGTACTACTAATAAAGAAGGTTATTTTAAAAGACAAAATGATGAATTTATTGGGAAGATATAAACATTGAAAACTTCTATATACCATATAGTATAATTAAAGGAGAAATCAATTGAAAATTATATTTAGAGATTTTAATGTGTCTCAGTAATTGAAAGAAAAATAAGCAGGGCTCCAAAAAGAATGTAAAAGTCAAAAAACTATCAATGGGCTTAACCTGATAGGCATGAATTAAACTCTCCACCAATCATCAACATGCATATATACACATGGGATGTTCATCAAGTTTAACCATATTAAAATTCAATTGACCATATTCTGAGCCATAAAAAGTTATGCAATGTATGTTCTTTAAACACAATGAAGTTGAATTAGAAATTGGCAATAAAAACATAATTAGAAATTCTTAAACCATTTGGAAATTGTTAACATATTTCTAAAGTATACACTGACCAAAGAAAAAATACCAAAGAGAAATTTTTTGACTTAAATAAATAATGAAAACACAACATTCCAAAAGTTGTAGGATACAGCTAAAGCATTATTTATGGAAAATTATGTATATGTAGAAAGGAGGTTAGTGAATAATATAAAGTCTTTAAAACATGGGGCAATTCAGTGTATCTATTTTCTCTTGGGTGTGCTTTGGTAATTTGGTTTTTTAAAAGAATTGTTCCATTTTATCTTAGAAACCAAATCAATTAGCAAAAAATTCTATGTAAATGCTATTTTCATATCCTTTGGATAACTTTAAATCTTGTAGAGGTAGAACCACTCTCATTCCTAATATTTATAGCATGCATCTTTTTTATATTTTCATAATCAGGAAGACTAGATTTTGATCATTTTTATTCATTTTATGAATTAACTTTTGATTTGATTGATTTTCTTCTAATTGTTTTCACATTTCTATTAGCTTAGTAACTTTTCTGCTCTTTATTATTACTTTTCTTCTGATGACTTGGGTTTTTAATTACCATTTCTCTTACAATTTCTCATTTTTTATAGTGGAAACTAATGTCAGTGGTTTTAGATCTTTCTTTTTTTCAAATCATATCATCTTAAATGGGAAAAGGAGCTTTGAATATGTGATGAAATTAAGGATATTAAGTTTATCTTGGATTAACTGAGTGGACCAAATCTAATAACAAGAGTCCTTAAAAGTTAACTTCTAAGCTGTGGTCAGAGGAGTTATGAGACTAAAGAAGAATGATAAAAGAGATGCAGCATTGCTGATTTAAAGATGGAAAAAAGAGACAGGAGCCATGAATTTAAAAGGTGGAGAAGTCAAAGAAATGAATGCTCATATCAAACATCCAGAAATGAATATAGCCCTGCTGACTCCTTGATTTTAGTTCTGTGAGGACATGCCCAACTTCCAACTTACTGGATTGCAAGATAGTACATTTACATTGTTTTAAGCAATGTTTTAAAGTTGTGGGTATTAGGGAATCGAGAAAACTAGCATATCTATCAAATGCTCAGGGAAGAAATAATGACCATTCAGAACAAACTCTTCCAGAAAATTGAATAGGAGGAAATACTGCCTTTTATTTCTACTAGTCCAGCTATTCTCTTACACACACACAAATACACAAAACACTTAGCACAAGAAAAGAAAATTATTGACAAAATAACACTTGATGACCTTCTTCCTAAAATAACCTTAAGAAATAAAATCCAAACAAATAATAAAAGGGGTAATGCATTGTGAATAATTTGGGTTTATTAAAAAATTCATGTTTTACACAAAATTAAAAACTAAATATATATCAAAATAGTACCATACTAATAAAATATTTCAATATATATGAGAATCAAAAACAAATTTGAAAAATCTCACATCTACTTCTACTAAAAACTCTCATATATAAGGATTATAAGGGAGTATTCTCAAACTGATAAAGATAATATATAAGAAATTATAGCTACCTTTATACTTTATGATGAAAAATGGAATCATTTCCTTCTGAGATCACGATCAAGGAAATGATGTTGACCCTTACTATTTCTATTGAGTATTGTACTAATGTCCCAGCCAGAACAAGAAAACACGAAAAAGAAATAAAAGACATCAGACAGGAAAAGAAAAAAGAAAACCATTTTCAGATAAGATGCTATTTGTAGAAGTTCCTATATAACATATAAAAGCTAGTAGAATTAATAATTGTAACACTATTGCTATGTACATGATTGAAGCAGAAAAATCAAATGGATTTTTCCATGCTAAGAAAAATCAGAAATTGAAATAAAGCACACCACTTTCAATATAATCAAATATAGAAAATATTTTGATATAAATCTGCCAAAAGTTGTGTAAATCCTGTATACTCAAGCTACAAAATGTTGAAAGATGTAAAAAAACATTTCAAAAGAAGAATTGTATGGAAGAACTAATGTTAACCTGCCAGTTATCCCTAAATTGATCAATACATTCAATGCAGTTCCCATCAAAATCTCAGCAGCTTATTTTTTGTAGATATTGATAAGCTCATTCTAAAAGTCATATGTACATGAAAATGACTTAAATTTGTTCAGACCAACTTTATTAACATAAAAATTAAAAATTATTATTTTGTTGATCATCAAGACAATGAGGTATTAGTGAAAAAGATTGGAAACTACATAAAAGCATAAGATTACAGAATTCAGAAAGAAATGCATAGTTATATGATGATTTGATCTCAGCAAAAGTACCACATCATTTTCACAGACAATAAATAATCATTTTAATAACTAGTGATAGAACCACCAGAAATCCATATGCAGAGATATAAATATCAGCTCAGATTTTATAAAATATACTTACATTAGCTCAAAATGAATCACACCTTAAGGTAAATTCTAAAACTTTAAAATTTCTTGGAAAAAAAACATATGAGACATTCATGTGATCAAATGATAGACCAAAATTTTTTAGCTATTACACCAAAATCATGGTCCACAAAGAATAATAATCATTAATTTTATGTTAACAAATCTAACAACTTATTTTCTGAAAACACAAGAGAACGAAAAGAAAAGAACATATTGTACAAACACAATTGCATAACCTATATCAGAAAAATTTTCTCCAGAATGTATAAATAACTCAAAATTCAATAAGAAGAATTCCTCCAAGTTGTTAAAATTATTGAAGAGATACATCATCAAAGAACATATATGGATTGCAAAAAATACACAAAAAGCCACTCAACTTCATTAGTTATAGAAATTCAAATTAAAACCATAACACACTAATTAGATGATGTAAACAAGAAATTAATAAGAATGTGGAGGAAATGAAATTCACATATACTTCTGGTGAGAATATAAAATGAATAATATAACCACTTTTGGAAACCATCTGGAAATTTCTTAAAAAGTGAAATAATACCTTCCCAATGACTCTTACATAGTTACCTCACACAAGGCAAAGCATATGCCCATATAAAGATTTATGCATGAAGCAACATAGAAATTTTATTTGTGAAAACCTCAAACTTAAACAATTAAATGTCAATTAGCAGGTGAATGGATAAGCAAATTTTGGTGTATTCATATTCAGCAATAAAAATGAATGAACTGGGCGAGCTATGTTGGCTCAACAGGCAGAGTTCTCACTGGCCATGCCAGAGACCTGAGTTCGATTCCCAGTGCCTGCCCATGCAAAAAAAAAAAAAAAAAAAATGAATGAACTGAGCAGGGCAATGGTAGCTCAGTTGCAGAATTCTCGCCTGCCATGTGAGATTCCTGGGTTCACTTCCCAGAGGCTTCCCATGCCCCCAAAAATGAATGAACTATTGGCATGAAACTATATGAATATATCTCAAAATAATTATTCTAAGACACAATAAGATTTTAAAATGTGTGTATTTATTATTACATTTATATATTTATATATAATTACAGAGAATGCAAATTAACCTGTAATGAGAAAAAGCACCAAAGAGGTTGCCTTGAGACGGGGAGTAGCAGCAAGAGATGGGGAGAGATGGGGCAAAATGGTTGTAGAGTAAGATGTGGAATTTAGTTTGTCCTGCAGAGCAGCTAGTAAATAGCCAAGAATTTTATGGAACAACTGCTGGGGAGACATCAGTAACCAGACACACAGTATACATCATTCTGGAATGGTTGGAATGGCTAAAACTCCACACAGAACTGTAAGTCTCTCAGGCCATGGAGACCAGTGTCCTTCCCCCACAGGCACTGAAATCTGTTCCTTGGGAGCATAGGAAATAGACTTTACAAGTAGCAAGGGCTTAGCTCAACAAGTTCCAATTGTGAAATTAATTCACAAATTCTGACTACTGGAAACAGGCCCCCACCATAGATAAACCTGGAATAAGCATTAAAGGAACCAGAATCTTTTACCACAACAGAGAGGGGATGGGGCTGAAAGAAAAAAAAATTAAAAAGCAAAGGCTCTTTTAGTTGGACAGAACAAAATACTTGAAAAAGGCTGGACCCAAAGAAAAGGGGGCCATAGAGCCTAGTAACAAATAGAGCCATGAACCAACCCAAGCTCTTGATTGGCAAACCTGGGAATTAAGGGTCCAGGTTTGGAAAGGGTATTTGCTTTGCTTTTTTTTTTAAGTTTTTAGCAACTCCTTAAATAGAACTACAAGCACTCTCAGGGTCCAGCACTGCCCCAGGCGAAAGTGGACTAGTTACAAAATAACTAGTCAGGTGAAAGGAGTTAATATCCTAAAAGGCCTATCTTCCCCAAGAAAAGGGGGGCAGGACTCATCTCAAGTGGAGGCACTCCTTCAGGAAATTCAGGCCCTAGGGGCTGGAAAACAGAATCAATCAAAGCCCACCTACTACCTCAGACTTTATCTCAACCATGCCCCTGGCTGAAATTAAAGATACTACTTCACTTTCTGCTAGTGCAAAGAAATAGGCAAACAAGCACCTCATGCTGGGCAAAATAGGAAATTCTGACGACCTGCGGGTTTTACCCTCAGGAAAGACTGATACTGGTCACTCTCTTCTCCTGATACATGAGCCTGTCTGGTTTGGAAAAAATTGATTGAGGTAAATAATATCTGGAGAGAACCGTCTCAAAAAAAAAAGGCTCAATACAGTCAGGGCAGGAAACAGAAAAACAAGAACTAAAAAATTCTGATCAGTTACACAGAACCTAAGCTAGACGTCTAGATTAAGTTGAACTGAATCTCAAAGAACAGATAGAGAACAGAGCCATACAGCAAGAAAACTGGAGGTAAAAAAGTGAAACCAACCTCCAGAATAAACTAATTAAGGAAATCAAATGCCTAGATGCCAGCAGAAAATAGTAAGTCATACTAGGAAAATCAAAAAGAAAAAACCAACACTTCAAATGAGATAGAGGAGTTGAAACAAATAATTCAGATGTACGAACAGACATGCAGAATCACATAAAAAATTAATGGAGAATTTAATTTATTAATTTATTTAATGGAAAGATTAATGGAGGAAATTATCATTGAAAATTTCTCATCTCTCATGAAAGACATATAATTACAGATCCAAGAAGTTCAGCATGCCTCAAACAGAATAAATCCAAATAGACATACACCAAGGCATTTACTAATCAGATTGTCAAATGTCAAAGACAGAGAGAATTTTGAAAGCAGCAAGAGAAGGATGAACCAGCAATCCATCACACACAGCAGAAGCCCCAAAAGACTCTGTGGAGTTTTCAGCAGAAACCATGGAGACAAGAAGGTAGTGGTATGATAAATTTAAGATTCTGAAAGAGAAAAATTGCCAACCAAGAATTCTATACCCAGCAAAACTGTCCTTCAAAAATGAAGGGGAGAATAAAATATTTTCAGACAAACAATCACTGAGAGAATTTGTGACTATAGGCCAGCTCTACAAGAAAGACCAAAGGTAGATAGGAAAAGACAGGAGAGAGAGAGGTGTGGAGAAAAGTGTAGAAATGAAGACTATCAGTAAAGTTAAAAAGAGAAATATTTAGATATAATATATAAAATACAAAAGGCAAAATGGTAGAAGAAAGTATTACCTTTACAGTAATAACATTAAATATTAATGGATTAAACTCCTAAAAAAGACAGGCTGGCAGAATGGATTAAATAACAGGACTCATCTCTATGCTGTTTACATCAGACTCATTTTAGACCCAAAGTAGGTTGAATATGAAAAGCTAGGAAAAGATATTTCTTGCAAACAACAACCAGAAAGGAGCAGGGGTAGCTCTAGTAATATCTAACAAATTACTTCAAATGCAAAACAATTAAAAGAGACAAAGGACACTATGTATTAATGAAAGGAACAATTCAACAAGAAGATATAACAATAATTAATATTATGCACGAAGCCAGTGTGCTCCAAAATACATGAGGCAAACACTGACAACACTGAAGGGAGAAGCAGATATCTCTACTGTAATAGTTGGAGACTTCAATTATGTACTCACATCAATGGACAGAACATCTAAACAAAGAAACAATAAGGAAACAGATATTTTGAACTAAATGATAAATGAAATAGACTTAACAGAATTTACAGAACATTATACCCCACAGCAGCAGGATACATAATTTTTTGCAAGTGTTCATGGACCATCCTCAAGGATAGCCCATATGCTGGGTCACAAAGCAAGTTTCAGTGAATTTAAAAAGCTTGAAATTATACAAAACACTCACTCAGATCATAAAGGAATGAAATTGGAAATCAATAACAGGCAGAGGGCCAGAAAATTCACAAATATCTGAAGGCTAACCAATGTGTTCTGAAACAAGTGGGTCAAGGAAGAAACTATAAGAGAAATCAGTAAATATCTTGAGAAAATGAAAATGAGGATGCAATATATTGAAATTTATTGGATGCAGCAAAGGCAGTGCTGAAAGAGAAGTTTATTGACTTAGATGCCTATATTTAAAAAGAAAAAGGAGCAAAGATCATGGAATTAATTATTTACATAGAAGAATAGAGAAGGAACAGCAAACAAACTCCAAAGCAAACAAAAGGAAATAAATAACAAAGATTATAGGTGAAATAAATTAAGGTGAGGATTTGAAAATAATAGAGAAAATTGACAAAACTAGAAGTTGGTTCTTTGCGAAATTCAACAAAATTGATGGATCGTTAACTAGGCTGCTGATAAAAAAATGAGAGAGGATGCAAACAACTAAAATCAGAAATGGAAGAGGTGACATAATCACTGACCCCACAGAAATAAAGGAGGTAATGAGAGGATATTATGAGCAACAAATAAACTTGACAATGTAGGTGAAATAGACAACTTCCTAGAAAGGCATGAACAATGAACATTGACTCAAGAAGAAATAGATGAACTTAACAAAGCAATCACAATCAAAGAGATTGAATCAGTCTTCAAGAAGCTGTCAAAGGGCAATACAATGGTGCCTCAGTAGCAGAATTCTCTCCTGCCATGCTGGAGATGCAGGGTCAATTCCCAGTGCCTGCCCGTGCAAAAAAAAAAAAGTCAAAAAGAAAAGTCCAGAAACAGATGACAGCACATGTGAATTTTACCAAGCATTAAAGAATTAGTACCATACTGCTCAAATTATTCAAGAAAATTGGAGAGGAAATCAAGCTATGTAACTCATTCTATGAAGCCAACATCACTCTAATGCCAAAGCCAGACAAAGATACTACAAGGAAAGATAATTACAGACCAATCTCTTTAATGAATATAGATGCAAAAATTCTCAACAAAATACTGCAAATCAAATCCAGCAACACCTTAAAAGAATTATATACAATGACCAAGTGGGTTTTATTCCAGGCATGCAAGGCTGGTTCAACCCAAGAAAATCAATTAAGTCAAAGTGGAAAAACCACATGATCATCTCAATCAATGCACAAATGGCATTTGACAAAATTCAACATTCTTACTTGATGAAACCATTTCAGGATAGGAATAGAAGGGAACTTCCTCAACATGATAAAGGGAATATATGAAAATCCCACAGCTAATATCATCCTCAATGGGGAAAGATTGAAGAGCTTTACTTCTAAGATCAGGAACAAGACAAGGATGCCCACTGTCACCATTGTTACTTGACATTGTGCTGGAAATTCTAGCCAGAACTATTAGACAGGAAAAAGAAATAAAAGGCATCCAAACTGGAAAGGAGGAAGTAAAACTCTCAGTGATTGCATATGATGCAATTCTATATGTTGTAAATCCTGAAAAAACCCACAGCAAAACTACTAGAGCTAATAAATGAGTACAACAAAGTGGCAGGGTATAAGAGCAATACCCCAAAATTAGTAGTGTTTATATTAACTAATGATGAGCAATTTGAGGAGGATATCAAGAAAAAATGCACTTACAATAACAATAACAGCAAGATATTTAAGAATAAATTTAGCTAAGGATGCAAAAAAAACTATATTCAGAAAACTATAGGAAATTGCTAAAATAAATCATAGAAGACGTAAATAAATGGAAGGCCATAATGTGAACATGAGCCAATGGCATGTGAACCTCATTTGTGGCTAATTACATCTGCAGTCGGCTAGGAGGCATGCCTGCTGCAATGAATGATGTTTGATTTAATTGGCTGGTGCTTAAATGAGAAATTTCAACACAGCACAGCCCAAGCAGCTCAGCATACCTCATCTCAGCACTCACAGCTCAGTCCAGGTCTTTGGAGATGCAGAAAGGAATCACCCCAGGAAAAGTTGTTGGAACCCAGAGGCCTGGAGAGAAGGCCAGCAGAGATTACCCTGAGCCTTCCCACGTAAGAAAGAACCTCAATTGAAAGTTAGCTGCCTTTCCTGTGAAGAACTAATGAAATAAATCCCCTTTTATTAAAAATGAATCCATCTCTGGCGTGGTGCATTCTGGCAGCTAACAAGCTAGAACAACAAATAACCAAATTTATTAGGAAGGAGAGAAGGCCCCAAATAGTTAAAAATACATTGAGAAAGGAAAATGAAGTAGTAGGTATCACATAACACTGTATCAAGTTAGTGTGATCAAAACAACATGTACTGGCATGGAGATGGATATATGGACCAATAGACTCAAATTAAGTGCTCAGAAATAGACCTTCTTATCTATGGACAATTGACCTTTGATAATGTTGTCAAGCCAACCCACCTGGGAAGAGCAGTGTCTTCAATAAATGGTACTTGGAGAACTGGATATCCATATGCAAAAGAATGAAAGAGGAACCATATATCACACCCTATACAAAAATTAACTAAAAATGTATCAAAGACCTAAACATTAGAATTAAAATCATAAAACTGTTAGAAGAAAATGTAGGGAAATATCTTATAAATCTTGTGAGAGGAGGTGGTTTCTTGGACCTTATTTCCAAAGCACAAGAATTGAAAAAATGAATAGACAAATGGATCTCCCCCAAATTAAACACTTGCATCAAAGAACTTTGTCAGGAAGTAAAAAGGCAGCCTACACAATGGGAGACAATATCGAAACCACACATCAGATAAGGGTTTAGTATCCAGAATATATAAAGGATTCTTTAACTCAACCACAAAAAACACAAACAATCCAATTTAAAAATGGTCAAAAGATATGACACTTTTCTGAAGAGGAAATACAAATGGTTAAAAGGCACATGAAAAGATGCTCACCTTCACTGGCTATTAGGGAAATGCAAATCAAAACAACAATGGGATATCTCACACCCACTAGAATGGGTGTTATAAAAAAAATAAGAAACTGACAAGTGCTGGGGAGGACATCCGAGAAAGAGTAACACTTATCACTGTTTTTGGGAATGTAAAATGGTGAAACCACTCTGGAAGGCAGTTTGTCAGTTCCTTAGGAACCTAAGTATAGAATCACCATAAGATCCAGCAATATGTATATATTCAGGGGAAGAACACAAACAAAAAGACAAATACTCTATGGTCTCATTAATATGAGCTAGTATTAATGAGTGAACTTTGAGAGTTAAAGTTAAGAATATGGATTATTAGGAAATAGAAGGAGGGCAGAGATTGGGCATTTAGTGCTGAAGGAATATAGAATTGTAAAAGTTCAGAAATGGATAGCACAATACTATTGTTTTTGTTCGATGTTCCCATTTTATTAAAAGAAGGGAGGGAATTACATTGTAGAAGTTATTATAATTTTCATCTGTAAGAGTATTTTTAAAATGATCTCCAGGACTTTAGAGAAGAAAAATGTATCTTTTGTATTAAAATACTATCTTATTGGCTGGCCATGGTGGCTCAGCAGGCAGAGTTCTCGCCTGTCATGCCATAGACCCAGGTTCATTTCCCGGTGCCTGCCCATGTAAAAAAACAAACAAACAAAAACAACAACAGCAACAAAAAAAACTATTGCTTTCTTAAAAAAATACTATTTTATGGTAGCACAATATTATAAGTACACTGAATGAAGCTAATGCAAGTATGGTTGAGGGAGAAGGGCTGGGGGTATGTATGAAACCAGAAGGAAAAGTAGAGGATAAAGACTTGAGACAGTATTAATGCCTAGAATGAGCAATGATGTTGATTAAATGTACAAATATAAAAATGTTTTTGCATGAGGGAGAACAAATGAATGCCAACATGCTAGATACTGAAAATGGCATGGTATACAGGTAAAAGTACAATCAATGCAAGCTAGGTCTATAGTCAATAGGAACATTGTAATATGCTTCCGCTGAATGCAACAAAGGCATTATGCCAAAACTAAAGTCAATAAGCAGAGGATATGGGGGAGACGTCTGGGTACTTTGCAGAAGAAAAGGAAATGTCTTCGTATAGGTTATGCTGGTGAATGTATGGCTATTTATTTTGGTTGCATTGTATGATGTGTGAATAAAACTGTTTAAAAATGAACAGCGAGAAATAAGAGTGAGAGAAAATGTGGAGAAAGAGATGTACCTATTCACTGTTGATAGGGAAACTGAGAGATGCAAACCCTCTGGAGGGCAGCATGATGGTTCTGCAGGAGGCTGGGGGTGGGGTTGCCATATCATCCTGAAACCCAGTTGCTAGAGGGTTCCTGGAGGAACTGAGGATGGGGACATGAATAGACATTTGCAAACTGGTATTTATGGTGGGAGTATTTATGATTTGCAATGAATGGGAGGTGTCTTAAAGGTACAACGACTGAGGAAAGAAGGGGGAACTGTGGTGTACACATTAATGGACTACTGAGAAGCAGTAAAAAGAAATGAAGTTATGAGACATTGAACTAGGTGAATGAGGTTTGAGGACAAGTATGCTGAATGAAGTGGCAGAAACAAAAAGACAAAATCATGCCGCACTCATATAGATTAACTATAATGTATAAATTTGGAGAATTGAAGTCAAGAGCATGGGTTATCAGATGGGGGCCTATTGTAAATGGTCCTAGACTGCAAGCTTTTACAGCAGTCACATCTATTCTGAAGTTGTAACTTCACGAGTCAAGATATGCAGACAGCCTCCAAAAGCTGGAAAAGGTGAGGAAATGGATTCTTCCCTAGAGCTCCAGAAGGAACACAGCCAAGCTGACAACGTGACTTTAGTCCAGTGTGATCAATTTCAGAGAAAACCATCATGATCTGTAAGAAGATAAATATATTGTCTTAAGCGACTACATTTGTGATCACTTATTATGGCAGCATTGGTTCCTTTTGGTGGGGTGTTGTTGTGAAAAACACCCAGTAATGTGAACGTGGCTTTGGAATTTGAAAAAAAAAGGTAGAACCTGAAAGAACGTTAGAGTATGATAGAAAATTCTAGATGGCCTTGAACAGACATTTAGAAGTATAGAACCTAATGACTGTGCTAGTGAAGCCTTAGCAGTAAGTGAGGAGGACTTACAGTGTCTAGTCTGGTGTGTTAAGAGCTTAGAAGTTGGCACTCCTGTCCTCACAAAAAGAAATAAAGCTTATAAATAGGAAAACAGTTCTTCTTAAATCCACTCAGATCAGAGTTCACAGAGCAGAACCAACTGGAAAAGTGGAAAGATGGGCAGGTATAGCGAAATCACAGCTGATGGGGAGCAAAAACTGATAGTGGAGCCAGCATGGGGTAGGAACAAGTAAATCACAATTGACAAATTGCAGGAGATTGAGCCTGGGCTGGCTTGAGATATACAACCCCCTGCAGCACAATTCTTAGGAACCTCCACACTTCTATGGGGCATGACCTCCAGCAGCCCCTCTGGATTTCCATCATGAAAATCTCAGAAAAATCCCCATTTGTTTATGACAGTAGGAGAGGAAAATCAACATTTTGAACTATCCTCAGAATATTTTGTTCTCCTTAACAAATGCCAAACCTCAGGGGAAAATGTTTTACCAGAGATTCACCAATATGGGTTTTAGGGCCTAAGTTATGTGGGAGGAGGGAAGTACCTACCTCCCGCCCCTCTAGCTTTCCACATGGAGGAAGAGAAATACACAACTCCTTTTTTAAATGGGAACGTCTAAGCTTGTCCTATCATTGTATGTGACAGTAAGATAATTTGTTTTATAGTTCCACAGGCCCTCAGATGGAGGGTGCATTTGATTGAATCATGCTTCTACAAAGATATTTGCAAATCCTGATGCCCTGTCCTGAAGGTATGAACTTGTTTATATATATGCACTTTGGAAATGTTAAAACCAAATCATCAGGGTAGATCTTAATCCAATATGACTCAAGACCTTCTAAGGAGAGGAAATTGAACACACTAGTGGTAGAAACTACAGCAGGAGACAGAAAAAAGATGGACAGGCATGTGATGGAAGTAGAGATTGATTGCCAGCAAGATACCACCAGAATGGGACAGACTCTGGAGAAGGCACGGACTGCTGATAGATGAATTTGGACATTAACCTCCAAAACTGTGAGACAATAAATTTCTATTGTTTTAGCCAGCTAGTTTTTGTTTTCTATTTTAGCATCCCTGGGAAACTAAGAGAGAGAGAGGAATCTTTCCTCCCAGAAGTATTTTATGCAGACCCTTACACAAACCCAATTAAAATGATTTAAATGCTGAGATATGGGGGCATTTGAGTTGATGAGACTTGGGAATTTGGATATAAGAAGATGTTGTATTGAGTTGAAACTTTTTGAGCACCAGAGTAAGAGACAGATTTGAAATCCCTGAGGTGCTGGTTTTGAAAATGGAGGAAGGTGCCA
The DNA here is from genome assembly GCA_004026745.1 of Myrmecophaga tridactyla. NCBI lineage: Eukaryota > Metazoa > Chordata > Mammalia > Pilosa > Myrmecophagidae > Myrmecophaga > Myrmecophaga tridactyla. Next base: position 98,778 of record PVIY010000840.1, read on the forward strand.
AAAGCCATGCAATGAAACTGGCCTCTAGAAGTGGAAAATACAAGGAAACTGATTATCACCTGGAGTTTCCAGAAGGAACACGGTATTGCTAACATTTTGATTTTAAGCTATGCAGACTGATTTCAGGTTTCTAACCTCCAAAATTGTTAGATAATAAATTTGTGCTGTTTAAAACCATAAATTTGGCACACTAAAATGACTGCAATTAGAAAGATTTATAATAATGAGGATTGGTGAGCATGTGCAGCAGTTGGAATTCTCATACATTGGTGGTGGGAATGTAAAATGTTCAACCGTTTTGGAAAACAGTCAGCATTTTCTTATAAAAATTATAAAATTAAATATACACTTATTATACAAGCAATTTATCACAGCTTAAATATTTACACGAGACATTAAAGCATATATTGACACAAAGACCTACATGCAAAAGTTCATGACAGCCTGATTCATATTAGCAAAAACCTAGAAAGGCTACAAATGTCCTTACTGTTGAATGGATATACAAATTGTGATTTATCTATACAATTCAATACTAGCTAATCATGAATAAACATATTGACTTACCTGGTACATACAACAACATGGCTGAATATCTAAAGCATTGAAGAATACTTAACGTACTAATCATCTTATATGGAAATATAGAACAGAAAAATACACATTTATTGGAAAGCAAGCAGATCATGTCTGTCTGGGGCTGGAGGTAAGGGGGACTGCCCTTAGAACTTCATGGAATTTTGAGGAGTGACAGAATTATTCAATAATTTAATTGTGTGTGGTTATACCAATCTATATATTTGTAAAAAATTATTAAACTACTTAATTAAAAGTGGCCTTATTCTACTTAATGCAAATTATACCTTACTAAAGTTGAGTAATAATACAATTACGGAGGTTAACATTAAAATTAGAGAATGTTATGGACTACTTTATGAAAGTTAATTTGAAAATTTAGATGAAATGCTCAAATTTGTAGAAAAATGAAGACTGTGTAGTTTGCACAAGGAGAAAGATCCTAAATGGACAAATAAAGTCAATGATTGATTAATATAAACATTCCGGGTAAAGTCTTGGCTCAAACAGATTTACATATGTACTCAAAAATTATGAAAGGAAGAAATAATGTAACCTATTTACAGTAAAGAAGGTGTGAGAATTGACTCATTTTTTTAAGGCTGGTAAAATCCTGCTCTTTATGAGAATATATGAAAAAATAATTATAGGCATGTATCACCTGAGAATAGAGTTGCCAATCTATATTTCCTACATGAATGAAGCTCTCAAAACATTATGCTAAGCAAAAGAAGCCAGGAAAAGAGAAGCATATGCTGAAATATTTTATGAATTCAGCATACTAGTTTCTGGTGGAAGATTAGCTGGAAAACAGCCTGAGGGATTGTTCTGAGCTGTTCTGAGCACAGGCACAATACATTAATAGGTATGGGGTTAGGAAGGTATGCATTTGCTGAAACCCAAAGAGTCGTTAATTTAATATCTGTTCATTTACTGGCTGTAATGCTATATCAAATTAAAATATACAAATGAATAAAAATTTCACAATTTAACACATGAACCCAGTGTAGGGAAAAGTAATGGACTAATCATTCAGAGGCAGATAATGTTATACATTTCAAAATCCAGGTGTGATTTAAAAAACTCCTTGTTGGGCGGCTGCCGTGGCTCAGCAGGCAGAGCTCCGACCTGCCATGCTGGAGGTCTGGAGTTCGATCCTTGGTGCCTCCTGCCCATAAGCAAATTAAAAAACAAAACAAAACAAAACAAAAAACTCCTTGCAAGCAGATGATATGAATCTTCTCTAATCTGATATAGGCTATCTACACAAGTCTATAAGAAAAATCATACTCCTAAGTGAAATTTAATTTTTACCTTAAAAAACAGAATTAGTGTTCAAAATCCCATTATTACCACTTTTAATATACATTTCAATGGGGAGTCTTTTCAGTGTGCTTGGGCAAAATAAACATATTGTATAAATACTGCTAAGTTAAAATAAAACTGCCATTATTCATAATTGATACTGTACATTGACATCTGAATCTATAGACAAATTAATAAAATCAAGTGAGTCTACAGATTTCTTGATACAAGTTCAACATAAAAGGTGCAAACAATAAAGTGTTCAAAAATTTAAAATATACCATTTGTTATGGGAGTTAAGAAATGTTAATCTAGTAAAATAATTCAAGTATTTAAGATAGATAAAGATTTAAATTAAACACTAAATACCCTAAAAATGGAGGGAAAGTTTGATGTATTTGACTTTAGTAAAACTAAGAAATATGTTTTTTGAAATATAGTATTAGGATAGTATTAATATAGAATCCTGAGATTCCTAGTTAAAATGTTAAAAACAGACATTTACATTTGTGCACAATTATAGTGCTCAAATATTTGATAATCAAGTAAATATGTTGTTTGCTCAATGTAAGTTGCCACTTTTTATATATTGATAATCCCTTAATTGCTGGGTTTGAAAGTCTTAAAACATGATGTCTTGCAAAACTTAAACGCTGCAAATGTCATGTTTGTTTTCATTCATCTCTTTCTTTCTTCTTTTTATGTGTCCTTGTATTCTTTGCTTATCCTTATTTTTAGAATAACAGTTCTGAAAATGGTTATATTTATTTGTTGAATCAAATAAGATTTTAGATCTGCATCCCTCCTCTTTTCCTTTACAGATTATAAAATTTGATAACTTACTAATATGGGGATTTTAACCTTTTGAGTTTTAGTGAAATTTACCTAGTTTAAAATTTCAAATGACTGTATATTTTTCCTTTGTTTCTTACTTCTTGTATTAGAGGAGATGTGAGTTTGCAGAAAAATCAGGCATAAACTACAGTGTTCCTTGCTCTATAATTAAAACTTGCATTGGTGTGGTACATTTGTTATAACTGATGAGACCGCATTTTTAGATAAAGTATGGACCATGGTTTAACTTAGGGTTCATCATTGTTTTTGTGAACAATGATTCCATAGATTTTTTTTAAAAAAATGTTTATTCTGGAGACATATATAGAACCTAAAATTTCCCCTTTTAATCACATTCAAGTAAATAGCCACTGTTAATTATGTTCAGAATATTGTGCCACCATCACTACCATCCCTTACCAAAACATTTCCATTTTCTCAAACAGAAACACAGAATGTTTTAAACATTAACTCCCTAATCACTACCCCAGCCCATCTCTTAGATTCTGATTTTATGAGCTGGTGGATTCTAATATTTTGCATCAGTGAGATCACACAACATTTGTCCTTTTGTGTCTGGCTTATTGCATTTAACAGGACATCTTAAACTTTTGTCTATGTTGTTGGATGTATCAACATCCATTTGCAGAGTCAGTGAACAATATTCCACATTTCTAACTTCATTTTGTTTATTCATCATTAAAAGTAATGATGACGGCCGCTAGTAAACAGCCAGGAATGGTCTGGAACAACTGTTTGGGGGCTGAGGAGACCAGAAGAACACTGCTCAGCATCCGGAGAAGAGCAGAAGGAAGAGACTGATCATCTGTGCTGCACAGCTGTGTGTAAAACTTTCCATGCTTCAGAGGCTGGTGTCCAACCCCCAGTTTCATAGCAGTTCCACCCGGAGATCCTGTCCCTGACTGGAAATAAAAGTTTTCTTCTTCAAGAACGGGGTGAGGGTGGGACACGGCTGAGCACCAGTCATGCCTTTTCATTAGGAGGTTGGTAATGCTGGGTCCTGCCTTTGAGGGCAGCTACAGTTTCAATCTGACCATGACAAAAAAGAAGTAGGCAGCCTCTGTTTAAAACCCAACCCCAACAAGGGTGGAAGTAGGGGTGATTTAGAAACACAGTGCCTTCGAGGGGTACAAGGAGCAATTTAATGAAGGCTGACTCTACCCTAAGAATGGGGTGGGAGGGGCATGGCCCAACACTGTATGTGGCTTTTGATAAACAGCTTTGGGTCACTGGGTCCCCACTCTGAGGGCAGCTAGAGGTTCAACCTGGCTCAATGAAAAGCAGTTGGCAGCCTCTCTTTCAAGCCTGACCATAACAGTGGCGGAGTTAGTTGAGGGTTAAAGGCAAAGTAACATCTTATGACTTGAGAACTGTTTGCTGAAGAGTATCTGCTGGGCATGCCAGAAAGCACAGACTCAGGGAGTCATCAAACATAAGTCTGGTTTCCTTCCTAGTTCATCTCCATGGCAATCTACACCCAATTCATGGGTCACTGGCCCTATTTTGACTGGGAAATACTGAACTGGGGAAATCTTCACCAAAGTAGCCCTCCTCCCAGACTTTGCCTTCCAGGCAAAAGCAGCTGGAGAGAATGAAAGGAATGTTAAAAAAACATAGAAGCAAGTGAAAAACAAATAGAAAAGATCAACAGTCCCATAAAAGGAACAGGGGAAAGGAAGTTTTCTCCAGGGGATGAAACAATTGAACAAATAGGGCAATCTAAAAAATTGTATCATATATCTAGGGCAAGAACCAGATGATTAAGAATTGAAAACATCTGATCAGTTTAATATGAGCTATTCTAAAGGTCTAGAATAAGTTGAACCAAGTGTCAAAGAAGTGCCTTGGCACAAAGTCCACCCAACAAAAAGAAACCCTAGGCAAGACAGAGAAATTAACTTTAAGAATAAACACTTCAAGATAGTCAGATGTGTAAACACCAGCAAAAAAATTACAAACCATAGTAGGAGATAGAAAGATGTGGCCCTGGTAAAGGGACAAATAAAAACTTAGAGAAAACAAAGAAAATGGAACAACTAATAAAAATTGTTCAAACAAATCTCTTAAAACAATTGAAAGAAGTTAAGGAAAATATGCATAAAGAAATAAAGGATATTAAGAAGACACTGTACAATCATGAAGAAGAATTAAAAATATTAAAAAAAAACCAAAATGATGGGAATGAACGATAAAATAGAAGAGATTAAAAATCTACTAGAGGCTTATGCCAGCATATTTGGATGGGTAGAAGAGTCAGTGAACTAGAAGACAGGACAGTTGAAATCTTAACAGACAGACGAACGCAAACAGAAAAGAATGGGAAAAAATGAGCAGGGTCTCAGCGATTTTAATGACAGCACAAAGCATGCAAACATACACATCAAGGGTATTCCAGAAAGAGAAGAGAAGAGTGGCAGAAAGACTATTTGAGGAAATAATGATAATGCAGGACTTTCTTCTGCCATATACTATTAAGTCTTTGTAAGTCTTATAACTTTGCTGTCCCCCAATTATCCCATTAATGCCTAATTTTTTTATTTATTTGATTTTTTGTGTTGTACAATATTGGGTGCCTTTTCATTTCTATCTGGCCATATTTTTCACATATTGTCTTCTGGTTGTCAGGGGCTTAAAATTTGTCATCCTAAATATATAACAATTTTATTGGATTTGTGAGGACCTTGACTTCAATAACATACACATACACATAGCATTTTGGCAGATACCTGTTTCAAAATGACTTCTGAAACTTAAATACATGCATGGTGCAGAAATCTTGGAATGGAAACTTTTCCCAGTTACTATTAATCAGGTGTATTTACTATCTCTGCCACAATACACAAGTGACATGTAGGATAGAGGGTATGTTTTCTTTAACTTCCCCCATATAAGACCACTTGAGGTTTAAATCCCATAAATGGCCAGTTGGTTTATCCTAACCAAAAGCACCAATCACTGGATATAGCATAATATAATAAGAAAAGGCCCGTCTGAGTTACAATGATCACTTCTGAGGTTTGACTATTCAGAAAACTAGAGATGTGGAAGAACGGCAAGTTATGGTCTATCAATCATTGCCTTTGGAAGGTTGCACCCACTTGGTATATCTCCCATCTCTGTGTGATGCTGTAGTGGGAGTCATTGTTCTCATTCAAATGACATTTCTGGATGCATCAACTTTGTGATACACCCACCCAAAGGGAGGCACCATCAGGTCAAGCATGTCATGTTCTGGACTTCAGCTGACTATGCTTGGGTTAATGTAGCAGTTCTTTGAGGAGCCCCATTTATCACATGATCTTTAACAGGGAGTCTCCTGCTGAGTTAAAAAAAAATGGATTACTCATTATAATGCCATTCTGGTACACAGGGGTGGATTCACTTTGGAATAGCTTCTGATTTATGCCAAAATTGTTTTCTCTGAAACCTGAGTGATCTCTACAGGGGAAAGGATGAGCTATCTATGGATTGTATCATAAGCCAGGGGCTGCCACATCTGCAGTTCTATGTAGTCCAAATGGAGCCCAAATCTTGTCATCAGCATGTATTCATTGCTTCTTTCAAAGTGTGAGAATACACCACTATTCTTCCCAATCTTTCTAAAGATTAGGTTGTGATTACTTCAGAGTAAGAAATATATTTTCTCCCCTGTGGCAAATGCTCTTTAAAAGCATGATCCAAGTGAAATCCTTGTTTTACAGATGAAATGTAAATATATATGTGCATCTGGGTTATACATCATCCTTAAAATAAAATAACTAATTTGCTTTACTTGTATGTCCTTTGTTTTGCCAGATTATGACACCCTCCTTGTGACCATATGGTTTATAGACCTCGGATACAGTCAGAGGATCAGTGGGACACAGAAAACAATTCAAGATGATTTCACCTATTAGAAAGCCCTGGTGCACTGACTAGCTTTCTAAGCATTTATTTAAAATATACTTGGAGTAGGCAGGCCACAGAGGCTCAGCAGACAGAATTCTCACCTCCCGTGCTGGAGACCTGGGTTCGAGTCCCAGTGCCTGCCCATGCAACAACAACAAAATTATGTATGTACATATATATATACATTCACTTGGAGTGAATGTAAATTTTCTAGGAATATGGACAAAGGCAAATTACTTGAAAATGAAATCCAGGCTAGATATCCATATTGTATTCTGGTCATTAGTTTCAGTTTGTTTGTACTTTATCCCTAAGGAGAGACATGAAGCTCTTCACAACTTTAGATTCAGCTATACTTTTCCAAGTTGCAATTTTAATTGTGAAATGTGTATTTCCCTGTGGTTCCCTAACTCTCTTACTGCACATTAGTTATTCAAAATGTCTTAGATATGAATGAATTCTCTTAGTTCTACATAGAAAATGTCATTTTTATTGCCTTTCTCATAAATGTCACAATGCTGGACATTTCTACCCTACCAAATGATTAAGAATATAAAGAAAACTATTTTTTGAAGTGGTTATTTCATTTATGACTTTAATTACATAAGCTATTGATCTTCTTCTTGTTTATATTCTTGTATAAAGACTTTTTATTGTAGAAAAATGTTAGATTTATAGAAAGGTTGGAAGAGAGTACAGGGAGTTCCCTGAACCTCCCCAACTCGATGCATCTATTATTAACATCTCATATTACTGTGGTGCATTTACACAATGTAGAAAAAAGCACTGGCGCATTTACTCTACAGGACATTTGGATTTCCTTTGATCTTCCCCAATGTTCTTTTTGTTTCAGGATCCCACATGGAATTTAGTTGTCCATATCTCCTTAGCCTACTCTTGTCTGTGAACAGCTTCTCAGACTTTTTTTATTTATAATGATCATGATAGTTTTGAGGAGTGTGGTTGATACTTTTTTTTGAATGTTCCTCAATTTGGATATGATGCTTTTCTCATGGTTAGACAAGAATTAAGGGTTTTTGAGAGGAAGACCATAGATTTGAAGTACCTTTCTTATCATATCAATGCTGTTTTAATAGGAAAGAGTGTTACAAAAATCAAAAAGAGTAATTTATGGTTCTTTTTAATTTGACACCTGCACAGATAGAGGTTATATAAAGTGTGGAGCTTGATCAAATTCATTAAAATCATATTTATTTTTTATAATTGCAAAGTATTTGTTATGGTTTGCTAAAAACTGCCAGAGTATAATAAACCAGAAATAGATTGGCGTTTACAAAGGGGATTTAGTAAGTTAAAAATGTACAATTCTAGGGCTGTGAAAATGTCCAAATTAAGGCATCCAGAGAAAGATACTCTGTCTTTGAAGAGAGGCTGCCAGCATCTAGAACACCTCTGTTAGCTGAAAATGGTCATGGCTGGCATCTGCTGCTCCTTGCTCCTGCTTCATTGCTTTCAGCTTCAGATTTCAGTGCCTCTCTCTTAAGGGGGATCCTCATTTCACTTCTCGAGGATAAACTCTGGATTTCATCTCTTAGTTTAGAATCTCCAAACATTTGTTTTTTGCTTCTTCTCTGCTTTCTGTATCAGTTCAGCGTTCTCTCTCATAAAGTGTTCTAGGAAAGGATTAAGGCCCACCTTGAATGGATGGTGGTCACATCTCCATAGAAATAACTTAAACAAGAGGTCTCACCCAACAATAGGTCTGTCCTCACAAGATTGGATTAGAAGATTATGGCTTATCTGGGGTACATAACAACTTCAAACCAGCACAATATCTGTAATAAAAACCCATTTTCCCATATGGCAAAACAATGTCACTCATGATCTCAAAACATTGTTTTGAAATTAAGCTCTAAAGATCTAAAAATAAACAGAAAACTAGAAGATAATTCCTAATTATTATTATTATTATTGATTTGCACACTGTTCTAGGAAAACTTTAACTATAAATTTATTTGAATTTTTACTTGGAGGCATGTGGAGAAAACTTCCATCAAACTTCTTGGAAGCAGAGAAGCATCGCTTCTGATGATTCATTCTCAGTTGCAGGCCATCCTGGCTGTGTATGGTTCCAGGGTGACTGACCTCTAACCTCCATCACTGCAGAGTTTTGTAAAGTGAGAACTCATCAAGATTCAGTTGACATGGTGCCATGCAGAGTGAAGAATGCTGATGTTTATTTCTATTATTTCATTTTCAGTTTAACATTTTAGCTTTTAGAGGGCAATCTCAGGATGATGTTGACCTATGTAGACGTGAGTTTATTTATGAGAAATTGTGAAGTAGAGTTTCAGACTAGAAATAATATTTTGGGACCCATCAACATATATATCATGCTTAAAGCCATATGGAGATTTATATCACAACAGTTAGATAAAGGGGAGATAATGTTTGAGGAAAGAACCTAAGACACTCTGATATCAGCTTTACAGCATATTTCTGGGACATAGTTATTATATTCAAATTTACTAAGTAGATTTTATATAGAGAAAGAAAATGTGTTAAATTTTTGTCAAATGAATAATAAATTTGAAGATCATAAATGCAAAATTAATTCTGATTTTTACACTCTGTTCATATTTTAAATAGGTAAGTTTCCTTATCCTTTTTTCTTTGGCAGGATATTCACTCAATTGTTTTTCATTATTTTCCTCAAAGAAATAAAACTGAATACAAAAATTACCACTATTCTGCAGAATATAATTAATTATTAAAAATAGACAATGTAAATGTATGGTTTTTTTAACCTTCTTTGATAAACTGGAACTATTCATTTGGTCGAATATTTCAGTTGCATTGTTTTCTTCAGAGATAATTAATTTAACTCCTCACCTTAGAAGAATCTTTAAAATGTTAGAACTAAGACATATGAGAATACCCTCAAAAGCAAAATATTATTCATATAAACTACTCTCAACTGAAGAAAAGAAATCCTTTTTAAAAATGTATTTTTAATTGTGGGAAAATATAGATAAAATAATACCCTTTGAAGTGGATGATTCTTTGATATTAAGTACATTGACAATACTGTAAGTTACATTACTATTTATTTCTAGACTACTTTCACTATTACAACCCAAAATTCAAACTCATTATCAGTAACTTCCTAAACCCTCCTCTTATCCCTGATAACCAACTAATATTCTATGGTTAATCCACTTAATAAATGTTCTACTTTTCTTTTCTCTATGATATGCATTTTCTGTTTTTTTCTCACATCAGTGAAATCATACAATATTGCTCTGGCTTATTTCACTCAACAAATCTTCAATATTCATCCATTGTGTTATATATATAAGAACTTAATTCTCTTTTATGGTTGAATAACATCCTACTGTATTAATATACCACATTTTGTTTATCCATTCATTTGCTGATGGGCATTTGAGTTGCTTCTGCCTTCTGACAATTGTGAATAATGCTGCAATGAACATTGGTGTACCAATGTTTCTCTCAGTCTTTGCCTTCAATTATTATTATTTTTTTACATGGGCAGGCACCAGGAATCGAACCCTGGTCCTCTGGCATTGCAGGCAAGCATTCCTGCCTGCTGAGCCACCATGGCCCACCCTTCAATTATTTCTGGTACATACCTAGGAGTGGGATTACTGGATCATGTGATAATTCTATGCTGAAATGTCTAAGGAACCACCAACTACTTTCCACACTGGCTGCACAAATTTACATTCCCACCGACATGGTAAGAGGATTCTTATTTCACTGCATCCTTGCCAAGCTTGCTATTTTCAGTTTTTAAAATAATAGTGGTATGACTTGGTATCTCATTGTAGCTGTTCTTTGTATTCTTTAAGTGTTAATGATATTAAGCATCTTCTCCTATACTTATTGGCCACTTGAATAAAGTTTTTGAAGTGATGTCTATTCAAATGCCTGTCCAATATTTAAATTGGTTTATTTGTCTTTTTATTGTTGAATTATAGTTTTTATATATTCTGGATGCCCTCATCCAGTAACTGATTTCCAAATATTTTCTCCCATTCTGTAGGCTTCATCTTATTGATAATTTCCTTGGATACACTAAAGTTTTTAATTTTGATGAATTCCATTTTGTCTCTTTTTTCTTTTGCTGATTGTGATTTTGGGTGTAAAACTAAAAACCCATTGCCCACTCATAGGTCCTGAAGATATTTTATCATTTTCTTGTGAGATGTTTATAATATTAGCTCTTTTATAGAGAGAGTGTATCTATACATTCTGAATTAATTTTGATATGGTGATAGGTATGGGTCCTCATTCACTTTTTTCTATATAGGTTTTCAGTTTTGCCAGTACCAGAGTTGGGAAAACTCATTTCCTCATTGAATGAACTTGACACTGTTGTCATAAACCAACTGGTGATAGATTTATGGATTTGTCTCTGGATTCTCAATTCTATTCTATTGGTTTCTATATTTATCTTTATCCCAGGTCCTTGTTGTTTCAATTACTGTAGATTTGTGGTAAGTTTTAAAATCAGGAAGTGGGAATCCTTCAAATTTGTTTATTTTTTCAAGATTGAATCAGAAAATTCAACTGGCCATTTGGCACCAATTGCACTTTTACATTCATTTGAGGATCATCTCTTCCACTTCTGCAAAAAGGTTGCTGGGATTTTGATAGAGATAGCATTTAATCCATAGATAACTTTAGGTATTATTAGCATCTTAATTATATTGTTTTCCAATCCACAAACATAGATGTCTTTCCTTTGTTTAGGTCCTTTTAAAATTTCTTTCAGCAATGTTTTGAGTTTTCAATGTATTTTCAACTTGTAGGTTAAATTTATTCCTAGGTGTTTTATTCTTTAATTACCTTGTAAATGGAACTGTTTTCTTGATTTCCTTTTCATATTGTTCATTACTGTTATATAGGGATGCGATTGATTTCTACATGCTTATTTTTGAAACTGCAACTTTGCTGAATTCATTTATTAGTCTCAATAGGTTTATTGTCAATTATTTGTGTTTTTCTATAGAACTACATCTTATATGTGTAGGGATAATTTAATTTCTTACTTTAAGTGTGAATGGCTATTAGTTTCTCTTGCCTGTTTTCTAAAACAGCTGGTTAGATTTTGAATAACAATTGTGACAGCAGGGTATTCTTGTCTTCTTACTAATATTAGAGGAAAAGCTTTTAGTCTTTTCCCATTAAGTAAGACATTTGTTGTGGGTTCTTCATAAATGTCCTTTATCATATTGAAGGCATTTCCTTCTAGTCCTAGTTTTTCTGAGTATTTTTTTATCATGAAAAGATACTGGGCTGTGCCAGACATCTTTCATGCCTCAATTGAGATCATATAGAATTATTCCTCCATTCTATTAATATGGTGTATTACATTGATTGATTTTCTTATGTTGAAACATCCTTGTATTCTTGGAATAAATATCATTTGATCATGGAGTATAATTTTTTTTAATATACTGTTCGATTTGGTTTGCTACTATTTTGTAGAGGATTTTTGCATCTATGTTCTTCACAGATATTACTCTGTAAATCTCTTTTCTTGCGCAGTTTTATCTGGTTTTAGGATCAGGGTAATTTTGATCTCATAGAATGTGTTAGGAAATAATCCCTTCTTTTTGATGTTTTGGAAGTTTGAGAAGAATTGGCATTAAATCTTACTTAGATATCTGGTAGAATTCAGCAGTGAAACCATTTTGTTCTGACTTTCTTTGTTGGGAAGCTTTTAATTATTGATTCACTTTATTTACTACCTATATGTCTGCTGATATTTTATATTTCTTCTTGTGTCAGATTAGGTAATAAGTATGTTTCTAGAAATTTGTCTGTTTCATCAGGTGTTCTAATTTGTTGTCATATAATTATAGCTCATAGCACTCCCTTATAATCCTTTTAAGCTTTGTTGACTCTCTTTATTGTTTTACTTTTCTCTACTTTATCTCTGCTCTAATCTTTACTATTTCCTTCCTCCTACTAACTTTGAGTTTAGTTTATTCTTTTTGTTCTGGTTTCTTTGAATGTGAAATTAGCTTATAGCTTTGTGATCTTTCTTCTTTTTTAAATGTAGGCTTTCAGAGATAGAAATTTTCCTATCAGCACAGCCTTCACTACAACCCATAAGCTTAGGTATGTTTTGTTTTTGTTTCTATAATTTTGACATTTTTCTAAATTTCCCTTTTGATTTACTTTGATCTATTGGTTCTTTAACTTGCACATATTTGCAATCTTTCCAGTTTTCTGTTTCTTACAAATTTCCATCTCTGTTCCACTGTGGTGTGAGAAGATACTTTGCATGATTTCAACATTTTTAATTTATTAAGATTTGATTTGTGGCATAAGATTTGAAATGTTCCACCTGCACTTGACAAGAATGTGCATTTTGCTGTTATTGGGCAAAGTGTTCTATATTTATCCATCACTTCAAATTGGAAAATAGTGTTGCTCAAGCTCTCTATTTTCTTATTACTCTTTGGTTTACCTATTCTGTCCATTACTGAAAGTTGTGAATTGAATTCTCCAACTACTATTTTAGAATAATCTATTTCTCCTTCAGTTCTGTCAATTTTTGCTTCATATATTTTGAGGACTTTTTGTAATTATATATATATATATATAGTTATAATCATTATATTTTCTTGTTGAATTGAATATTTTATAAATATATGACGCTCTTTTTGTGGCTTTCACAATCATTTTATTTACTTAAAGTCTACCTTGTGTGACAGTAACAGAGCCAGTATGGCTATTTTAAAAAATATATTTTTATTCAGAAATCTTTGCACACATACAGTCCAACCATATTATACAATCAATGGCTCACGGTATCATCACATGGTTGTGTATTTATCACCATGATCATTTTTAGAACATTTGCATTACTCCAGAAAAATAAATGAAAAGAAAAAAGAAAATCTCCTATAACCCATACCCCTAACCTTCCCTTTCCTTGACCACCAGTATTTCAATCTATCCACTTTTTTAACTTTTATCCCCCCATTATTTCTTTAATTTTTATCCTTACTTTTTCTTTAATATGTCCATATCATGGATAAAAGGAGCATCAGACACAAAGTTTTCACAATCACATGGTCACACTGTAAAAGCTATGTAGTTATACAGTCATCTTCAGAAATCAAGGCTACCGGAACACAATTAAGCAGTTTTAGGTATTTCTCTCTAACCACTCCAATATGCCATAAACTGAAAAAGGATAGCTATATAATACATAAGAATAACCTCCAGGATATAACCTCTGTTTGAAATCTCTCAGCCATTGAAATTTTATTTTGTCACATTTCTCTTCCCCCTTTTGATCAAGAAGTCTGGCTCTCTTTTGATTACTGTTTATATGGTATATCTTTGTTACCTTTTTACTTTTATACTTTGTGCCTTTGTACCTAAAGTGAGTCTCTTGTAGACAACATATAGATGAATCTTGCTTTTTGCTCCAATCTACCAATATCTATCATTTAAAGATAGTTTAATCCATTGGCGTTTAAGGTAATGACTGAGAGGAAAGGATTTATTTCTGCCATTTAAATATTTTCCATATGGCTTGTATGTTTTCTTCCTTAAAGAAATGCTTTCCAAAATTATTCAAATGCTTTGATATCCTGTAAACAATTTCAGGAACATTTTTAGAAGATACTCATAATATTCCATATTTTAAAAAATAATAATACTTAATGTAGGACTGCAACTGTCATAATGTCTTTATAATTTTTAACTAACTTTATCCCAACAATAACTGTAAGTTGTAGATGCTATTATTACCATCATTTTATGAGTAAACTGAGGCATGTGAGGTTTGTATTTTCTCCAAGGATACACATATATACAGTCAGTGAAGCTTTGGTATGAACTTAAACAATGTCTAATTTTCTAAAAAGTAGTGGTTTTATCTTTTGGTAATATGCCTCAATTGGAACTCCAGTATTTACAGGAATTATAATGGAGACTTTAGCAGCTTATAATATCTTCGTTCCTTTAAATTGATGTTGTTATGTCTTTATTTTTACATCTAAAAAGAATTATAATTTGCTATCCATTGATATCTGTTTTTTTTTCAACTTCAGCATTTCAATAATTTTGACCTGTGAATTGTAGGATGTTTAGAAACATCCCTGCCTCTATCCACAATATGCCAGTAGTATACCCCACATTTCTGACACCCATTGTCCACATTTGTTTCTGTCTTTATAAAGAGCATTTATTTAGTTACAAATTTACTCATTTTGAAAGACACCCAGTGACATCTGTTGGCCCTCTCTGGTGGCTTCTGAGTTCAAGTGGCTTTCCCAGGGGCATTTCCTTTCTGCCTCTCCAAATGTCTTAGTCTGAGCTGACTCTGAGTGCTGAGCTAAGGTGTGCTGAGCAGTTGTGCTCTGCTGAGCTCTCCTTTTAATCCTCCAGCTAATTAAGTTAAACAACACTCATTGCAGTAGTCATTCCCCTTAGCCAGCTGCAGATGTAGTCAGCCATAGAAGAATTTCACATGTTGATGATTTAAGTCCACAGTAACAGAACACTGGGCCCTGAGCACCATCACCTGACACCTTAACTTAACTACCACAGTGCCCCCTCTCGTCAACTTGGCAACTATGCATATCACTTTAAGCTTAATATCTAAATAGAAAACAATAACAGACATATTTTTCATCTAACAATGCTCCTCTGTTCTGTGCACAAAGCACTTAATCTTTCCATACACAAAATACATTCATATCACAAAAGCCTTAAATCATTTCAGTAATAATAAAAAAACAATACCAACTCAAAAATAGTACAGAATCTCTTCAAAGTCAATTACAAGCATGGTCTGTCTTAAAACAAAATTCTCCTTTGGTTGTGGACCAAAGAACTTAGAATAAGTTATCTGCTTCCAATATAGAAAGAAAGAATAATCATTGAATAAATTGGAAGAAAAACAGGGATCAGCAGACCTGAACAATTCTGATAACCTTCAGGCAAACTCCATTAGATTCCAAATCTGAGAGTCATTCATCCTCGAGCTTTTAGAAATCCTATCCTTTGCAAGGGCCTCCCTGTTCTCTCCAAACATTGGGTTGAGGGTTCAACACTGGGGACCATTGGGGATACCACCTTTTGTTTAGCCGCACCCTCCTCAAATGTCTAGTTGGCACCCAGATTCTCTGCCATCTCTGGGGCACATGCTCAACTCCTTCAGAAGAATGAGGAACATCCAGGCTCCCCCTCAATCCTTGGGGAATGTGCCCTACCCTCCATGTGTCCCAGAGCATCAGAATTCTTACTGAACATCAAGACAGAAGGCCAGCCCTCTGCCCCTGGGGCAAAGTCATCCCTTCTATAGGTACAGGTGGATCCACTCTCCTGGCCTGAGGTTTCTTGACTTCAGACCTTAGCTTCCATGATTTTGCCTCTGAGGCCACTCTTCCTTCAAGTTCTCCTTTTTCTGTCTCTTTGAGTCCAAACTGGCTATGATTCCATTTATACAGGTCTCACAAAACTAAAAGATCATACATTCTTCCCAAGATTCAATACTTGACTTTTGTGACCATTCTTATTTCACCAGTTCATCAGTACTTGCTTTAGGACACATAATAGTATTTGATTTTCTGCAGGGAAAAAGAGGAACATTTTTCTTTATATCGCTCTCAGATTTTTTTTTTATTAGTGTTTAGAAATGTCAATACAAACTAATGGGTTCCATTAGCTAGCCATGAGAGAAAAGTTAAACACCTTTGAGAATTTTATATCTAATACAATGGAAAATGAACTGCAAGAGAATATTTTTACAAAAGAAATGAGAACCCTACTATTTTCTATGTTTATACCATTAAGGGACTTTAGTTATTAGTTTGTATCATACCTCTTTTTTTTCCCTTCATGCCTCAAGGTGAATGAAATGAGATCAAAGTAGGAAGTCCTTGGATGAACCCTGAGATAGACATGCCTTAAATGGAAATATTGTTTAAATCACCTGATTTGAATATTATTCAAAAGTTATATTTTCACAAGATCCGTGCTTGTCCCAGCCCATATTTGCCCGAATTAGAAAAATTGGGTGAAAAGGTGATGATCTTGTGTAACCTATGATATCCTTAAAATCATTTAGAACAATTTAATTGCTTCTCTTTGTGGTTGTTATGATCGTAATCATATAAGCACTTTTGATCTTTAATTATTGTGAATTATGGTTGAATATAAGATATCTATTTCATAGCATCTTGTATAATCTATTTTATAATCAAAGTATATATAAGTTGAAAATTTAGATTTCAGAAGTTCAGAAAAGTGTGGAGAGACCTGCAGTTTCAGATAAAAAAACTGTGAACCCAATCACTTAGCATCACCTGATTAAACAAATTACTAAAAATATAATACCAAGGACTCTTTAATCTAGGTCATACATTTCAGTAAGTTCAATGTATTTGTCTTTGAAACTGAACACATCAGGTAAGTGCTTAATTAATGCTTAAAGTCACAGGTCTTTAATTGTGAATTCCAGTCTCTCTTCTTAGTTGTGTGAATAACAGACAACTTTTATATCATGATTTTTATGTTAGAAAGAAAACTTAGAATTATGACAGTGAAAATACGGGGAGTTTGAGGGGCATATTTTCAAAGCATTTTACACTATGCAAACTAATTCAATTGACTGTATTGTAAAACATAAAGCTTTATTTAAACTTCTAGTCACTTTTAAATCAATTATATGTATACTTGCAAGTTAGCTAAGATGACCACTATTTTTCCAGAGTTCTGTCATTTTCTTTGTATATATACAAAGCTACTGCATTATATAAATTGGCTTGTTGGGAAAGAAAAATATAAAATTTAATGTACACAGGTTATCAACTAGAATATGTAAACTTAATTTAAACTCTTCAAAAGTAGTTGTACTGGAAAACATGTAAATTATATTTTTAAAAATTCCTACTTTCATAAAGTACCACTCTCTTGATAAAAAAACAGTGCATCAAGAACCACAGTTAATAGAGTTTAATTTCTTTATTCACATATAGAACCTACATGGCAATATTTCTGTTACAGCCCAGAAATCAAGAGGGTTAATATACTTTTCCCAATAAAGTTGGTAATTAATTTCTTAAGGAAATTAATGAGCCTGGGCTTTCCTATAATCATATTTGCTTTTTAACTTCTAAAGAAAAGCACTAAAAATTGAACTTGAAATAGCTAAAACTGTTAGAAATCATTCTAAATTTTGTTAAGTAGAGCGTTAGATGTTTTATTATCATTTAGTTAATTTCATTCTAGGTATCAATAATTGTAGTATAATAAAATGTTTATGCATGCATGATTTATATTTTATGCACACACTTTTCTGTGCTTGGAAGTCATGAAACTAAAATGTACTTATATTTTATATGTTGTACACATTGCTTTCTATTTTCTGTCACTATGAATTAACCTCCCATTCTAAATAGGAGAAAGCCATTCTACTCTAAAAGTGGCTTAAGGGTTGACTTAACTATACGCAATTGAAACATTCCTAGTAATCAAAATGCAACCGAATAGAAATACACAAATATAAAAGCAAGAAAGCATTAAAACTACTTTATTAGTTCTCATAATTATTATTACTATTACAAATAATTATCGATCCTAGAGATGAAGAGAAACCTGACTTTTTCATTGAATCAGTTTGTATTTTGCCATTAGAATGCTATTAGCAGCAATCAATATGAATGGTTAAAACAAAAAGAAACAAAACTAGTGTGTTGTTGAGTGAGTTGGTATATGATGTTTCATGGGAACACAGGCTCAGGCACATCAGAAAATTTCAGGAAATGAAGTCTTATTGCTTATACAGCTCAAAAGGTATAAAAGATCCCATCATGGCTAGTCCCCTGGGGGTGCTGACAGTTTGCATCAGGGTCAGTGGATGGCAGTGCTACATACCTGCTTTGAATGGTAGATGAAGGATGCCTGTGCTGCTCGAGATGTGGGCATTTAAAGACCCCGGTGGGGAATGAGACATGCCTCTGTGCAAAAAGCATGCATCAAGCAATGTTGCAGAGTTCTGGCCCTGATAATCAGCTGCAGCTACTTTCTCCCCACTGGTGTTCAAGTTTGGGTCAGGTCATTCCATTCGCCCTCAGGTCTCTCTCAGGCTGTGAAAGAGAAACATTGAAAGATCTGCACAAAGAAAAAGAGAGAGCCAGTGAAAGCTGGGAGATGGCCACTATGTCCCGGATTTCTCCAACAAATGTTGATGGAGATTTCTCCTTTGCTGATTTCCAGTTTGTAGGCCATTTTCAGTAACTCCATAACAATACTGGGTATGTTATAGGCGAGTGCTTGGATCAATATTACACCTTCTAGGGAGGTGTTCAGAGTCTTCAGAGCATAGTTTGCCTGTTGATGCTGCCTAAAAAGCAACACCTGAAGCAAATTGGGCAAGTAATTACTTGCTTTGGGAAAGGGTGTTGTTTCACAAGTTCTAAGTTGCTAGATAATCATCGTATGGACACAAGGATGGGTTATTTCTTTTATGAGTTATGTTATTAATTTTGTTTTCCTCAGAAGACTGTAAAACTTTTTTTTTATCCTTTGCCCCCTTAGCAGAGCAAAATACACTATTGGCACTGTTTCAGTTTGCTAATGCTGCTAGAATGCAATATATGGGAAATAGGACAACTTTTACAAAGGGGATTTATTAAATTACTAGTTTATAGTTCTATGGCAATGAAAATGTCCAAATTAAGGCATCAACAAGAGGATACCTCCACTCAAAAAAGGCCAATCACATGCACGGTTTCTCTGGCAGTGGGGAAGTCATGTGGCTGGCATCTACTACTCCTTTGCTCCCAGGTTGTGTTGCTTTTAGTTTCTGATTCCAGTGACTTTCTATGTCAGCTCTCCAAGCATCTCCAAACATCTGTGTCTGAGATTTCTCCAAAATGTTCACCTCTTAAAGGACTATAGTAAGCTAATTAAGACCCACCATGAACGGGTGGGGTCACATCTCCATGGAAATAATATAATCAAAAGGTCACACCCACAGTAATTCTGCACCAACAAGACTGATTAAAAGAGCATGGCTTTTCTGGGGTATGCAACAGATGCAAAGCAGCACAGGCACCACTTACCCATTCCAGAGAAAAATGACTAAAGGATAACAAAGAATTAGAGAGAAGTAGAATAAACAAGTTTCATTAAACGTCTTGCTAGG
Source organism: Myrmecophaga tridactyla (assembly GCA_004026745.1). NCBI lineage: Eukaryota > Metazoa > Chordata > Mammalia > Pilosa > Myrmecophagidae > Myrmecophaga > Myrmecophaga tridactyla. Next base: position 118,564 of record PVIY010000840.1, read on the forward strand.
TAATCAGTTCACTCAGTAAGATGAAAATGTATCATAATTTATATTTTATAGTAAAGGATTTAAATGAAATATTAACTAAAATAATAATATAAAGATTATTTGTATTCCAAACAATGTCTAATGTTTGTAAATATTATAAGAAATTTTACTTTTCTACATTGATTGAAAGCTGTATGTTATTTTAATTTCACCCTTTTGTGAGATACTGTAACTTCAGCTGTCATCAATATGGGAAAATACTTAGAGATTACATAAATATCTCTTTAAGAATAAGAACATAAACAAAGTATCATTACAAAAATTAAACCTGAATCACAGTGATTAATATACATAAAGACAAAAACAACACACACCACCCTTCCTTCTAACTGGGGAAATGCCAATTTTCTGACTAAGCCCATTGGCTATGAGTTTTAAGAAGTTTTACTTGGTAGATTGGCTTTCTAGGCAAGACTGAATCAGTAAAGCATTAATCTCTATTTAGCGACTGTGCTGGTTTGAAAGTGTTACATACTCCAAAAAGCCAAGTTCTTTTAATCCATTCTTGTGAGTGCAGACCTATTGTGGGAAGGGCCTTTTGATTAGGTTTTGTCCATGGAGATGTGATCCACCCAGTTCAAGGAGGGTCTTAGTCATCTTTAATGGACTCCTTTATAGACAATAAAAAGCAGAGACATTTTGGAGAGAGCTCAGAGACAGAAATGCCTCAGGAGGAACAAACAAGGATGCGGAAGCTCAGAGGCATTTTTGAGAGAAGGACCAGCAGACGTTGCCATGTGCCTTCCCATGTGAGAGAGGAATGCCTGATGCCAGCAACCTGTCTTCAGAGTCAAGACATTATTTTCTGGATGCCTTAATTTGGACATTTTCATGGCCTTAGCCCTGCAAATGTGTAACTGAATAAATCCCCTTTGTCAAAGTCAATCAGTTTCTAGCATATTGCAATCCAACATCTATAGCAAACCAAAAAAGCCACCAAATTTCATTGTATCAACAGCAAGTTATAGCAATTTAGGAGGCTGCTACTAAATATCCTTCTATATTATTCACACTTAAAATTCAAAGTGATAAGAAATTAATGATCAATGTGCTTTTCTTATTTGTTTGGCTAGTCATTAGACTTTTCTTTACAACATTAGAAAAATGGAGAGCCCAATTTGTCCCTATACCTTCTGGGTGAGTTTGTAGTTTAAACCTTTCTTTCCCTCTATGTGAGAGAGAGAATTTTAAAAATCGCTACTAATTAGAACATTGGGTATAATAAGCCATCAAATTCTATCATCAAAGAGATGGAAAATTCATTTTGCCTAAACAGGCAGCAATGTAGTGGGATCAGTTAGATGCAGCACAGAACTTAAGAGTGGATAGAGAAGGTTGAGAAGAGGAAGGGACTCTAATAGACAGTGATTCCTGAACATAAAATTCCTTCTGTTAAAATTTGCTAAAATAAGAGGGTGTCCTATGCCTAGGAAGAGAGGATACATGGATCTTGCATGTGAGAAAGTGATGCAATGTCCTAATCTACCTATGACAAGTCTCCACTTGACTGGTAATCTCCAGAACCAATGCTAATTAGCTTTCCTTCCCTCATTCCATCAACATTGACAATCGATAGTTATAATCATCTTTCCTGAATCTCGGGCAACTTTTTACATGTCAAATATCACTTGATTTTTACACACTATCCTGAGTAAATGCCATCTGCAGGGATACTCGTTAATGAAAGCAGTCACCATGGGACAGAGGTGAGGTGGGTGCAGAGAAACCTCCCATCTGCAATGGACTATTGGCAGAACACTCTTGGAGCCCTCCTGTGGTGGACGTAGTTTGTGTTTTTTGTATCAATGGTTCCTGGCCATTGATAAACCTCTCTGTCCTCTGGCGTGTCAGCAACATACGATGGAGAAACATTAGCCCTGGAGATTCTACCTTATTACACCATTTGTATGGGTTATTACTAACTTCTCACCTTTTACTTTTATTCTTCTTTAGGAAGACCAATAAAATGTAAACACACAGTCATAATAACATCCTCAGTTTATTCGGGTGTTACTGCTAAGCAGTTAGATCAAAGCCCTTTTCCTGAACTTTTAGTGGTATAATCTAATATTTTCTTCAGGTATTTTTCCATTTTCTTAAAATTGGAATATAAGATAATTAACACAGATTGGGTGTAGCTCTGAATTTAAATGCTTGCTTAGTCATTTTTACCTGTGTTTTTGGCAACAAAAAATGAAAACTCTCATGAATTAAAAGATTAATTGCAAGCTTCTATAGATAAGTAATTGTTTAATTTTATTTTATCTTTAAATACCTATATTCTGTTTAACTACATGTAAGTGACAGAATAATCCATATTGCCTTTCAAAAGAGAATTATTTCCAGCTTAGAACATTACCAGACTTTTAAACACAATATATATTGAGGCAATAGTATAAAAAATCATCTTTTGTTTCAACATCAAAATGCCTGTTTCTTTTAGTACAAGAAAAAGTTCAGACTGATCAATTTTTAAAAAGCTGCATAACAGTGTGATTGATCAGCTCAATTTTAATCACTACCACTCAGGCCAGAAGTGAGGATGATAATTCAACATGAATGAATAAACATTCATGTGCATTTGGAATTATCAGATTCAGAACAATTACCTTTCAATTCATTCTTTCCTCATTAGAGCATTTGTCAGCTGTACAAAAGGTCTATACTCTCATAATATATAGGAAGGACACTAAAGCTGAATTTATTTTTTCATCTAACTACTGGTTAAGCAAACCATGGCACTGCACCTTGTAGAACCATCAAAAGGAATACATCCATCTCTCTAAACTAATAGCAAAAGATGCACAAGATGCCTTATTTAGTAATAGCAAGTTCAGAACAGAGTCTACATATGTATCCATCAACAATTCTTTCAGTTAATAAAAGGAAATTAGAAATATACATTTATGTGTATATATACACACATAATGTGCATATATGTAAGCACATATATAATGTTAAAAAAAGGAAATTAGAAATGTACACAGATATACATATATATACACACACGCGCGCGCACACACACACACACACATATATATATATATATGCACATACACACACAGAGGGAGAATTTCTACTTCACAAGTAACATCACTGCTTATCTAGGAAGGCTCTACTTTACACTGAAAGCTGGCATGCCTGGGTCCAGGCTGTAGACTGGCTTCAGGTCTGTGTCATATGTTTTTAGAGTCTATCTTACTTTCCTATTGGTGCTGTAAAAATTACCACACATTTATTGCCACAAATTTGTTATTTTACAGTTCTGGGGCTCAGAAGTCCCAAATGAGCCTTACAAGACTAAAACCAAGGTATGAGCTGTGCAGTGTTCTATCCTGAGGCTCTAGGGGCGAATGTTTTCTTTTACTTTCAGCTTCTAAAGGCCACCTGCCTTTCCTGGATCAAGACCTCTGCCCACCTCACTCTGACCTCTGTTTCTGTCATAGCTCTTATCTCTCTCAGACCCTCCTGTCTCCTTCTTGGAAGAGGCCTTGTGATTACACTGTACCCACATAGATGACAATCCATCTCCAAGCCCACCAGAATCATCTTTCTAAAATCCATTTGCTACACAAGGTAACATAGTCACATGTGTGGGGTATTGGGAGCTGAACATCTTGAAGGGTGGCCATTTCTTTTTCCTACCATAGAAGCCCGCGCTATCTGGGCATTATCTTCTCAGGAAGGATCTCCAGAGAGTAAGGAGCAAAGCAAGTCAAACCCAGCAAGTTCATTTAAAGCATCTGTTCACATCTCACACAATGGCATTCTGTTGGCCCAAGGAAGTCAAATGACCTGACACATCATCATGGGGGAGGGAAATTTCAATGAGGCCCAGTGTGATAGGACACCATATAAAATGTTTTACATATATTGCTGTTTGAATGTATACTTTAGCATGGGAAAATAGCTTCTCGTTGCATAAATATGAGAAAATAAACTTACATGATGTGACAAGGCATTTTAATTGTGCTCAAGTTTCTGTTCTAAGGACATAGTCAAGTCTTTACAGGTATTTTTTTGTGAGCAAACATACCTTTCATCTGCCTTCTGATCTGTTAAAATGGATATGTGTTGTTTCTGAGGATGAAAATAAATAAAAAAATAAGAATTAAATAGATCTGCAAGATAAATCATATGCAGTTTGTGGAAAACTTCCTCTTCTAAGCTTAACCTATATCATGTTTAGTGTAAGTTTGGAGAAGCCCAAACAGTCTATGAAAGCATGCTTTGACATCTATGAAAAAGCACTCTTTAGAATGTTTTATAGATTATTTCATCTCCTGAGGAGTGTTCTATATACAGACCAAAAGTTGTAACTTCATTTATTTACTGTATACTCTTAGACAGATATTCCATGTTGTATAGTACACTGAAATTTGTCCTTATGGTAGTCCATCTTATTAGAAAACATTTCCCAATGCTCTGTTAGTTTCTTATAGAGTCTAGCAACTGTGTGTCAAAGTGACATGTTATTCTGGGGAGGTTTAGAAGAGATACTTTTGAGAAGAAACTCAGTAATTTTATGGAGCAAGCAGCAAATATTGTCAGAGAATTTGAGATGTTAAGATTTATCTGATATACTCTGGCATTTTTCATTGCAAAATTTTGAATAGGGTGATTGGAGATTTTTGCACACTATAAAGGTAACGACTTCCATAGAGTAGACAAGTCCAACACATTTTCTGAAAGGCCATCTTGTTGTAAGTAATGGCTGTACATTGAAAAGGCCTGGTCTCATCTTTGATCCTTTAGAGTATAGGTGTTCACAAAACATTTTTGTTTACAGGGCATAGATTTAGAGCTTAATTAGAGCCGGAATTGCTACTAAATTCAGCTGTTAGGTTGCCATCGGGGCCTTTTTTGAGAATATCTCCTTTTGACTTTTGACTGCATTTAAAAAAAAATTCACATCCTAGATTGTATTTCGTTACATCTGGAAGCTCATTTTTGAACAGGTAGGCAGTATTATTATTTAGATGAAGAATAAATTTCCCAAGAAACAAATCTGAAAGGAAGCATCAATTATTTTAAATAATATAATTAAATTGATTAAAAAAAAGAACGCATAGAAACTGCCTTGGAATAAAAATATACCAGATTCCTGAACATAAAAAAAACCCTACCAAATGTCATTAACAATATCTCAATAAATTGAAAAGAATTAAAATTGCATGTGGTATAGACTGACTAGAAGTGTCACTGACTTAAGTATTTTTGCTTGTATGTATGTATTAATTAATATTATTTCCATAATCACTTCAGAGAATCAGCCTCCAGCCTTGCCCCATATTTGCAAACATTGTCTCTCTTAAAGTCCTCTTGGCAAAACTTAGATTACTTGCTTCATTATTTAGCCAGTCATTTGGATGATCATCTACAAGTATAAATTTAAAATGAGCTAATGCAAACGTTAGTTAAATATAATTTAGTTCAAAAGGATAAAATGGAGCCTTGCTCTATTTGATCTCCTAGTTGTAATAACTATATTTTATTTATATGGAAAATATTTTAAAGATAAATTGCTAGGAAAGATTTCCAATTCATTCCATTAGATAGTAAGTAAGCTACACTGTTTATATATCTTTTTAAAAGGCAAATAACCTATCTGAATATTCGTTTAATTCTTTAATACCTAGCAATATTAATTTATCTTTATAGTTTATCAGAGAGATATAAACCATGTTTTTCTAAAATGTTAAAGATAAGAACACAAAAAAGTGACATTTTGTTAACTGGAGACATTTTTGTTTACTTTTTCAAATAATCACGTTTGGATAATTATTAATCTCTCTTACTAAAATGTACTACTAGTAAATATATGGATTTTATTAATTTGGTATAAAAAGGAGAATCATGTGGCAGAGTTAGTGGAAGAGAATCATGAGGACTTTGTCCAGTTCTCTCAGCAGAAACTGATAGCTAACATGTTTGAATCAGATGACCATGAAGATAAAGAACCCCTTGTCTTTTACCTTCTGTAAAAATCTTGTCAATTCCAGTAATAAGACTTTCGTTAAAATAAAAAATGAGCTGGATAAGAAGATGACAGCTTAATGAGGTGTGGAAGAAGATGGCAGCTTAGTGAGGCATGGAATTTAGTTCATCCTTCAGAGCAGTTAGTAAATAGGCAGAAACAGTACAGAATAACTGCGAGGGTTGCATCAATGACAGGACACAGCATATACCAGTTTGGACCAAGTAGACAGAATTGGACCCTATACAGACCTGCAAGTCCTCCAAGCCTGGTGCCCTCCCCAATGGGCATGGCAGGCTGGTTACTGGAGGGGAAAGGAAACAGGCTTTATTAGCAGCAAGGGTTTAGCTCAACCAAGCTCCAATTGTGGAATTAATTAACAAATTCTGACTACTGAGAACAGATCCCCAGTACAGATAAATGTGGAATAAGCACTAAACATGCTAGGACTTTTTGCCCCAGCAGAAAAGGGGCAGGGTTGATGAAAAAAGTAAAAACAAAACAGTTTATTTTTTCAGTCAAACAGCACAAAATACTGCAAAAGGGCTGAACTGCAAGAAAAGGGGGCACAAAGAGCCTGGAGAGACACAGAGCCATGTACCAACTTAAGCTCTTGATTGACAAACCTAAGGAGGGGGGTCTCATTCTGATAGGGTCTTTTTTTTTTCTTGCGAGCAATCTCAGGCTCCAGCAGTGCCCCAGGCAGTGGTGGAATTAAATTTGTTTGAGAGGCAAGCAACTAGTTAAGTGAAAGTAGTTAATTCCCTAAAGGTTATATCTTCCCCAAGGGAAAGGTGGGGCCTAGCACAAATAGAATTCCTCCTTCAAGGAATTCAGGGCTCAGGGACTGGAAAATAGAAGCAGTTAATGCCAGCCTACAACCTCACCTCTGTCTCAACCACACCCATGCAGGGAGAGCCTGCTGGAATTAAAGGCACCACATCACTTTGATACTGGTGGGAAGCACTGGGCAGACAAGCACCACAAGCTGGACAGAATAAGAAAAACACAGATTCTAATAGGCTTCTTAGGAAAGTCTAACAACCTGTTTTGGGGTCTTACTCTCAGGGTGCTGGCAATCCTTTCTTACTGACATGTAGGCCAGTCTGGTCTGAGAAAATCTGACTGAAGTCTATAGTGTCTGGGGAGACCCTCCTCAAAAAAAAAAAAAAAGTCTCCATATAGCTAGGACAAGAAAAAGTAAAATAAGAACTGAAAAATGCTCATCAGTTAAATGTAATCCAGAACCTATTCTGGAGGTCTAGAATAACTTGAACTGAATGTCAAAGAACAGTTAGAGAATAAAGTCATCCAGCAAGAAAATCCAAGGTAAAAGAGTGAAAACAACCTCCAGAATAAACTACTTAAGGAAATCAAATGACTAGACAACAGCAAAAAATAAGGAATCATACTAAGAAATTCATAGATACAGCCCAGTAGAAGGAACAAACCAACAATTCAAATGAGATACTGGAGTTGAAACCATTAATTCAAAATGTTCAAATAGACATGGAAAATCTCATAAAAAATCAAATTGAGAAGAAGGAGGACATAGAGAAGACATTAGGTAAACAAAAATAAATTGAAAGTTTAAAAAAACAAATCCCGGAACTTATGGGAATGAAAGGCACAATGAAGAGATGAAAACAATGGAAACCTACAACAGCAGATTTGAAAAGGTAGAAGAAAGGATTAGTGAACTAGAGGACAGACGTATGAAATCTGACACCAAAAGAAAATATAGGGAAAAGAATGGAAAAATATGACCAAGTTCTCAGGGAACTGAATGACAAAATGAAGGGCATGAATATACAAGCTGTGGATGTCCCAGCAGGAGAAGAGAAGGTAAAAGGAGGAAAAAGACTGATGGAGGAAATAATCACTGAAAATTTCCCATCTCTTATGAAAGACATATACTTACAGATCCAAGAAGTGCAGCATACTCCAAACAGAATAGTTCCAAATAGACATATTCCAAGACACTTACTAATTAGATTGTCAGTATCAAAGATAAAGAGAATTTTGAAAACAGCAAAAGAAAAGCAACCCATCAGATACAAGGGAAGCCCAATAAGGCTATGTGTGACTTTCTCAGCAAAAAACACTGAAGCAAGAACACAGGGGTATGATATATTAAAGATCCTAAAAGAGAAAAACTCCCAACCAAGACTTCTATTTCCAGAAAAAAACTGTCTTTCAAAAATGAGGGGGAGATTAAAATGTTTCACACAAACAATCACTGAGAGAATTTGTGACTAAGAGACTGGCTCTTGCTTTAAAAATATGATAGAGAGCACTACAGGCAGATAGGAAAAAGCAAGAGAGACAGAGGTTTGGAGAAGAGTGTAAAAAAGAAGACTATCAAAGGTAAAAACAGAGAAAAAAATTAGATGTGACATATTGAATCCAAAAGGCTAAATGGTAGAAGAAAGTACTGCCTTTACAGTAATAACACCAAACATTAATGGATTAAACTCTCCAATCAAAGGACATAGTCTGGCAGAATGGATTAAACAATAGGACCTATCTCTATGCTGTCTACAGGAGACTTATTTTAGAAAAAATAGGGTGAATGTGAAATGTTGGGAAAAGATATTTCATGCAAACAACATTAGAAAACAGCAGGAGTAGATATATTACTATCTGACAAATTAGACTTCAAGTGCAAAACAATTAAAAGAGACAAAGAAGGGCACTATGTATTTAAAAAGGAACAATTCAACAGGAAGACATAACATTCATAAATATTTATGCAACAAGCCAGAGTGCCCCAAAGTGCATGAGTCAAACACTGACAACAGAGGAGGGAGAAACAGACACTTATACCATATCAGTTGGAGACTTCAATTCCTGACTCTCATCAATGGATAGAACATCTAGTCAGAGGATCAATAAAGGAACAGAGAATTTGAATAATACAATACATGAACCAGACTTAACAGACATTTACAGATCTTTACACCCTACAACAATAGGATACACATTTTTTTCAAGGGTTCATGGATCTGTCTCAAGGATACACCATATGCTGGGTCCCAGAACAAGTCTCAATACATTTTAAAAGATTGAAATCATACCATACATTTTCTTGGATCATAATGGAATGGAGCTGGAAATCAGTAACAGCCAGAAAATTCACAAATATATGGAGGCAAAACAACATGCTCTTAAACCACCAGTGGGTCAAGGAAGAAATTACAAGATAAATCAGTAAATATCTTGAGGCAAATAAAAATGAGGACACAATATATAAAAATTTATGGGATGCAGTAAAAGCAGTGCTAACAGGGACATTTATCATCTTACTGCATATATTAAAAAAGAAAAAAGAACAAAAAATCAAGGAAATAATGGTTCATTTGGAAGAACTAGAGAAAGAACAGCAAATTAACCCCAAAGCAAACAAATAAGAGAAGAAGTGATGATGAATAGATCAGAAATAAATGAATTTGAGAACATGAAAACAATAAAAAAATTCAACAAAACCAGAAGCTGTGTCTTTGAGAAAATCAATAAAATTGATGGACCCTTAGCTAGGTTCACACACACACACACAAAATAGAGATGATGCAAATAAATAAAATCAGAAATGAACAAGGAGACATAATCACTAAACTTGCAGAAATAAAGGAGAAAATGAGAGGATAATATGAACAACTATACACTAATAAAGTAGACAATGTAGATGAAATGGACAATTTCCTAGAAAGGCATGAACAATCAACATTGATAGGAGAAGAAATAGATGGCCTCAAAAAACCAATAACAAATAAATCCCACACTGTGACCAAGTTGGATTCATTTCAGGTATGCAAGGATGGCTCAATATAAAGAAATCAATTAATGCAATGCACCATATCAACAAATCAAAGCAGAAAAACCACATGAAGATCTTGATTGATGCAGAACATGCATTTGACAAAATTCAACATCCTTTTTTGATGAAAACATTTCAAAAGATAGAAATAGAAGGGAACTTCCACAACACAATAAAAGGAATATATGAAAAACCCACAGTTAATATCATCCTCAATGGGGAAAGCCTGAAAGGTCTCCCTCTAAAGTAGGGAACAAGAGAAGTATGCCCACTATAACCATTGTTATTCAACATTATGCTGGAAGTTCTAGCCAGTGCAATTAGACAAGAGAAAGAAATAAAGGACATCTAAATTGGAAAGGAAGGAGTAAAACTCTCACTACATGCACATGCTATGATACTTTAGGTTGAAAATCACAAAAAATTCTATAGCAACGCTACTAGAGCTAATAAAGGAGCACAGCAAAATGCCGGGGTACAAAAACAACATTGAAAAATAAGTAGTGTTTCAATACACTAATAATGAGCAATCTGAGGAGGAAATCAAGAAAAAATTGCATGTATGATAACTAAAAGAATCAAGTATTTAGGAATAAATATAACAAAGGAAACAAAAAACCTATACACAGAAAACTATAAGAAATTGCCAAAAGATCACTGAAGACTTAAATAAATGGAAGGGCATACCGTTTTCATGGATTGGAAGACTAATTATTGTTAAGATGTTGTTTCTACCCAAATTGATTTATAGATTCAATGCAGTACCAGTTAGAATACCAACAACTTACTGTGCAGAAATAGAAAAACCAATAACCAAATTTATTTGGAAGGAGAGGGTGCCCCAAATAGTTAAAAAAAATTATCTTGATAAAGGAAAATGAAGTGGGAAGTCTCACATTACCTGACTTTAAAGTATATCATGCAGTTACAGTGGTTAAAACAACATGGTACTGGCATAAAGATAGATACACTGACCAATGGAATTGAATAGAGTGTTTAGATATAGACCTTTTCATCTACGGGCAATTGATCTTTGATAAGGCAGTCTAGCCAACCCACCTTGGACAGAGCAGCCTCTTCAATAAATGGTGCTTGGATATTCATATGCAAAAGAATGAAAAAGAACCCATATCTCACACCCTATACAAAAATTAACTCAGAATGGATCAAAGACCTAAATATTAGAGCTAAGGTCATAAAGTTTTTAGAAGAAATGTAGGGAAATATCACGTAAAACTTGTAAAAGGAGGGAGTTTCCTAGACCTCACACCCAAAGCATGAGCATTGAAGAAAGAAATAGATAAATGGGAACACCCCAAAATTAAGCAACTTTGTGCATCAAAGAACTTTGTCAAGAAAGTAAAAAGGCAGCCAACACAATGGGAGACAATATTTGGAAACCACATATCAGCTAAAGGTTGAGCATACAGAATATATAAAAACATTCTTGAACTCAACAAGAAAAAGACAACCCAATTAAAAAATGGACAAAAGACATGAACAGGTATTTCTCAGAAGAGGAAATACAAATGGGCAAAAGGCATATGAAAAGATGCTCAACTCCATACAGCAACTGTTTAAAGTTGAACTAACATTAATGAGCTAACTTGGGAGAATTGAAGTTAAGAACACAGGTTATTAGGTGAAAGAAATAGTGTAGAGTATGGGCAATTGGTGATGAAAGAATATAGATTGTGAAAGAGGACTGAGTGTAAAGATTCAGAAATGAATAGCACAATATTACCTGATTGTAGCACAAAAATCTAAGTGCTGAATTAAGGTGAATGTGAGAATCATAGAGGGAGAGGTGCTGGGGACCCATATGAAACCAGAAGGAAAGATAGAGGATAAAGACTGAGACAACATAATTTAGTAATGCCTAGAGTGGACAATGATGGTGATTAAATGCACAAATAAAAAAACATTTTTGCATGAGGGAGAACGAATGAATGTCAAAATTGTAAGGTGTTGAAAATAGATGGTATATGGAAAAAAGTACAATCAATTCAAACTAGGATTCTATAGTCAACAGTAACATTGTAAGATGTTTCTACTGGATGTAACAAAGGCATTATGCCAAGACTAAATGTCAACAGGTGGGGGACATTGGGAAAAGGTATGGATTCTTTGAGGAAGAAAAGGAAATGTCTTCAGATAGATTATAGTGACGAAGCCATGTCTATATACCTAGGTTGGATTCTGTGATTAGGAAAAAAACTGTTTATAAATAAGTAGAGAGAAATAAGGGCTAGAAACAATACAGAGAAAGACATGTACCTATTCACTGTTAGTAGGGAACCTGAGAGGTACAGTCCCATGAAGGGCAGTGTGGGGGTTGGGGCTAGAGGTGGGGTTGCCTTATGACCCTGAAACCCTGTTGATCGGTATATGCCTGGAGGAACTGAGTGTGGGGACACTGGTGTCTATGGTGGCTGTGTTTGCAATCCACAATGGATGGAGGCTGAAGATCAGAAGGAGGGACTATGGCGTATACATACAGTGGGCTACTGAGAGACCGCAAGAAGGAATGAAGTTGTGAGGTATACAACTAGGTGAATGAACATTAAAGACTGTATGTTGAATGAAATGTCAGACATAATTTCATGCCTAAATCATATGGACTGACTATAATATAAAGCTCGGTGAACTAAAGATGAGAGCATGGGTTATCAGGTTAGGGCCCATTGTAAAAGATTCTAGATTGCAAGCTCTTACAGCAGTCACGCATAAATATATATATTTTATATATATATGAGACATGTCTTTTTATATATATATATATGAGACATATAAGTACATGTCTTTCTCTGTATTGTTTCTAGCCCTTACTTCTCTCTACTCATTTGTAAACAGTTTTATTCCTAATCACAAAATCCAACCTACGTATATAGACATGGCTTCGTCACCATAATCTATCTGAAGACATTTCCTTTTCTTCCTCAAAGAATCCATACCTTTTCCCAATGTCCCCCACCTGTTGATATTTAGTTTTGGCATAATGCCTTTGTTACATTCAGGAGAAACAGTAGTTGTAATCTGTTATTTCCAAAATCTGAGATACTCAGCTGTTTATTTACAACCCATTCATTACCAGAAACTTCAGGTATTTATGTGACACCTGAGACTTAGAATTGGAGCTCTGAAACTATGAAAGTCAGCAATACTCCATACAGCAACTGTTTAAAGTTGAAAGGGATCTGACTTTGAATTAGAGGTATGAATGAAGCTGATCTGGATAGGACTAAGTAAATCAGAACACAGGGTAAAGGATGATATTGTCCTTATTTTCAAACTTCAACTTCTGTGTGAGACCAAAGGGAAAGTTACTTATTTGGTGCGAAATGTATAGTTTGGGTAGTGCATTACCTAATTTAACATGCACAGTCAGTTTAGTCGAACACCATAAGTACATGGAATCTTGAATAGGGTGTGAGACTTTGTTCATTTGCCCAGGTAGTATGATGTCCTGATATATCCCTGATATATCCCTGATATATCCCATGACCTGTCATGGTCAGGTCATTGTGTTAACTTGGTCAGGTGGTGGTGCCTGGTCGTCTGGTTAGGCAAGTGCTGGCCTGTCTGTTACTATGAGGTCATGTCTTAGACTTAAATCATGAGTATGCTGGCTGCCTCCACAGGTGATTGCATTTGTAATCAGCTAAGGGAAGTGTCTTCTGCAATGAGTAATGCTTAATCTCATCACTGGAAGGCTTTTAAGGAGGATTCAGAAGAGTCCGTCACTCTTCCTGCTTTAGCCGGTGAGCCCCTCCTGAGGAGTTTGTCCAGACCCTTCATTGGGGTTACCAGCTTCACAACCTGCCCTACAGACTTTGTACTCTACATCCCCACAGCTACATGAGACACTTTTATAAATTTTATATCTAAGGACATCTCCTGCTGATTCTGCTTCTTCAGAGAACCTTAGCTAACAAAGTCCCCTTAGGGCACTGGGGAGAAAGAAGGAAATATTCAACTTCCCCATTTAAAGAATTTCTGATATTCTTACAAGCAGTAGAGACAACCAAATCAATAAACTGAGGCCTTGATCTTGGGATTCGCCCTTATGAAACTTAATCCTACAAAAGATAGGCTAAGCCTACTTAAAATTAGGCCCAAGAGTCACCTCAAGAGGACCTCTTTTGTATCTCAGATGTGGCCTCTCTCTCTCTCTCTGAGAAAAGTGGAAAGTGAACTCTGCCCTCTCACCCTCTACATGGGACATGACTCCACATGGGTGTAAATCTCCCTGGCAATGTGGGACAGAATACCTCAGATGGGCCAGAACCTTACATCAAGGGATTGTGAAAACCCTCTTGACCAAGAGGGAGAAGAGAGAAATGAGACAAAATAAAGTTTCAGTGTCTAATAGACTCCAAACAGAGTATAGATGTTATCCTGGAGGTTATTCTTAAGCATTATATACACATCCTTTTTTAGTTTAAGGTGTGCTTCAGTGGCTAGAGGGAAATACCTGAAATTGTTGAGCTGTGTTCCAGCAGCCTTGATTCTTGAAGACAATTGTATAATGCTATAGTTTACAATTTGACTGTGTGATTGCAAAAACCTTGTGTCTGGTGCTTCTTTTATCTAGGGTATGGACAGATGAGTAAAAATGATGGATAAAAAATAAACAACAATGGGGGAATGGAAATGGTAGATGGAAATACTAGTGATCAACAAAAGGAAGGGATAAAGGATATGGTATGTATGAGTTCTTTGCTTTTTATCTTTTTATTTCTTTTTCTGGAGTGATACAAATGTTCTAAAAAATGATCATGATGATGGATGCACACCCAGTGATATTGTGAGTCATTGATTGTACACAATGTATGTAATGTTAAGATTTAGCAATAAAGGTATTTTTAAAAAATGAGCTGAGCAAGATATTGACAACACATCTAAGAGAGCCTAGAGCATGGAGGATTATTAGGCAGAATAGAGAATTCAGACCCAGTGAAATATAACTGACATAGGAGGCAGATGATAATCCTAATTTAAAAGTAGAGCACTAAAAATGCAAACATTTTGGAAGAACAATAACAGTCAAAATAATCCCTTCTGAATTATTTATCTATTGCTACCAAATAAATCACTACTAATTAGTGACTTGGAGCAACATACATTTATTGTTGCATTCTCTATTTCAGGAGCCTGGACAAGTCTTCAGTGAGCCCTCTGCTTGGAGTCTCCCCAGGTGCAATCAAGGTGTTTGTTTGGCTGCATTTCTTTGCAGAGATTAGGATATCTTCCATGCTCTTGTGCTTGCTGGAAGACTCAGTTTGTTGTGGTTGGAGACGGCTTATTTTTTTAAGTTTCGCAAGGGATTCTCTCCTTCCAACCTTCTAAATTGGACTATTATGGAATATAAATAATTACAGGAGTAAAGTTATAACCTTTACCATATTCTTTTGACTACAAGCAAGTGTCAGGTGTCCATCACACTTTGACTAAATATTTGTGTATTTATTGCTCTTAATCTTCTAGGACATCAGTTTAACCTTAAGGCAAAAATTCAAAAAGATGGAATTCATGAGAGAGAAGATAGACTACTCTGAGACATAAGGGGACAATTTTAAAGAAGAGCAATATGATCTAACCAGAGAAGAAAGAGGAAACAATGAGATTAAGTAAATAAATATCATAAAAGAGCTGCAGAAATGGAAACATAGAGGAAAACACTGTAAATGTTAATGTTCTGAATACTCCCAATAGGACAAATGTAACAAAAGTGTTGTATTGTCCTAAACAGCAAAATATTTATTTATGCTGTTAACAAGCCACATTAACAATAAAGTTAGGAAAGATTTGAAAGCAAAGGAGTAAGCAAAGAGATACAGGCAAATTGCAAAGAGGAAGAAGAAAAACAGAAATCAAATTAAGAGGGCAAGAGAATAATCTCATGCAGGCATGATGAAATACAAAATGATGAGATAGTTTATACTTATTATATGCAAAGAACGTGAAAAACAGTAAGGTGTTTCCCATATTTACCCTTCAACTTCTAGAAAATAAAAACAATATTTGAGTGCATGAAGATTATGACCATTGAGAGATATTATTGGAGAAAGAAAATGTTTATTAGGCTCTTCCAGGGTCTATTCATTTTAAATTTGCAAACATTGTTACATGCAGTACCCCACTGTATTGTAGGTTTTGGGATCTAGAGGTGAACATCTAACCAAAAAGCATTTGATCCCCTGTGCCTTATTTAAAAAAAAAATGTTTCCAGTTTAAATAAGAAAATAGTGCCCTGAACTGTAGACATATTCCCAAGTCTTTGGAAAAAAATTTCTTCTATGTAAAATTTAATAAAATTTGGCATTTAATAAAGCTGAATCATTCAGGGTCATCAGGGAAACAGGGCCAACAGGAAATATCTGCAAATATGAGATTTTATAAAAGTGTCTCACATAAGTGTGGGTATGCAGGAGTCCAAATTCCATTGGCCAGGCCATGAGGTGGCAACAATGATGAACAATGATGAAGATGGTCAATGACAGCCAGCCAACCTAAGTGCTTAAGTCCTCATCTCTCTCTTAAATGTCCTCAACTGATTAGCTCAAACCCAACAAATTGGATTATCTCTTTGCAGAAGACACTCCCCTTAGTTGATCATAGATGTAATCAGCCATAGATGAAATCAACTTTCTGATGACTTAAGTCCATGAAATATCCTTGCAGTAAGGCTAGGCCAGTGCTTGCTTGATGAGATAACTGGGCACCATCACTTAGACAAGTTGACACATGAACTTAATCTTCACAAGAGCTAATTTGGGTTTCCTTAGTTACATACTCACATTATCTATAATTATGGCCAAGAACTTAATCAACTATAAGTGAATTTGAATGACTCCAATCCCTGTCTACCTCACTATATATATATATATATATATATAAGCCATCTATCCTACTTTGATATCAAAAATTTCTATCTCTACTCTATTTAACTTTGGCACATGATAGATGTATAAAATGGATTGACATAGAGATATCTCAGAAAGTCAAGTAGAAGTCAACCTACAGTATATTACAAACTTTAAAAACATGTTGCCTAGGTTCAAATTATTAGAATAATGTGCTAGGTAAGATACCTAAACTCCTTCTGCCTACCTCCCTTTCCTCATCTCTAGAGATGGTATTTATATATCTCTTTGTAAGATTAGATATGAGGATTAACTTTTATTTATTTTTCATTTACAAATGACCATCATCAAATCATTTATTCAAAGTTGCTTTCTCAACACCTAATTTTACATTTATTGTTGAAAGGGATGTATAACTACTTCACCTTTAAAGTTATCATTTAGCTTAATTTAATTTGGTATTACTATAAATGCAATTATTTTGACATAGCAGGCAAAAATTCAGTTAATTCTAAAACAAATTCAGTTAATTCTAGAGTATGTTTTTAGGAACTTTGACTATAACATTGCAAAATGAGAATTTATTAAATATTTTGAAATTCAAACATTGTACATAGAACAAGTTTCTTTTAACCGATATATTTCCATCCTATTTTTGATTTTTTTATTTAACAATTTTTAAAACAGTTTGATGGGAAAACTTTTAGCATGTCTTTTGAGCATAAATAACAGGCTCACCATCTGAAAGTTGAACACAGCATATGATTATCATTTAAACAAGACGAACAATTTTTACTAATAGGTATAACAGATGAAAGAACTACTAGAAAATTAAAACTTCAAAAGCATTTTCAAAATTATTCAAAGGTGTCTTGAATTAAAATGTGCAAACTTATAAGCAGTCAACACATATGAAGTTTTGATAAGTAAAAATTATATCAAAAAAATTTTTTTTCATAAACTGTAGTTCACTAAGTTGACTAAGCTGTATATATCTGATGCTCAGGATTTATCACACACACACTCACATTCATACACACACAAGCCCACAAACTACCTGCATTTATAGTATTAGAATAACCAATGCTTGGAGGTATGGAGTGAAGCACATTGCCTGGTGTTATCAATGTTTATAAAATACTCATTGTTTAAGAGTGGAAGGTTGGGCCGCCTAAAAATTGGGAACAGGTGGATTCTGCTCATCCTTTGGCAGGTGGAGATAAGCTTGTTTTAGGAGTGATGGTGAAGAGCAGAAAAAGACAAGCTTGTTACACACTGTGAGAGAGACCTAATCATTGGGATATTTTCATGGGGAAAGTATTAATTCTGAAATTGTTCATGAATAACAGTGTTGCTGAAAACAGTGCTACCTTCTCTTGGATGAATGGAGATGGGATGCAAAATACTGACTCTCTTACCCTGTCTGAAGTTTCGTCTTCCAATAATTTGTTCAAGAGCTGTGCACTATAATAAGTCAGATGAAAAGTATAACTCGTCATTGCAGACATTATTAAAAGGTGACTTTTCTAGACCATTAATGATGCTGATTAAGTTCAAGAACTGCAGTAGTTGCAATGTGTCTTGTGGCAAAGGTGAAGTTTTATGAGTTAATGATAGTGAGGATTTACACAGGCCATTAGAAAGTATTGGTTTCAAAGTGAAGGTACAGTTAAATAAAAAAATGTGTAGCAATTCTGCACTTGATGATGGAATGTAATATTACATCCTTAATTTTACAAATTCAATTTCATTACTGAATGTATTTTAAGATTTTAGAACATGTGCTATTTTAAAGATTTGAAAGGTCGCATGTATATTTTACTTTCTCATTTGAAAATATAATATTCAAATAATATTTATTGATCTACATTTTTAAATATATGATTTTAAAATTTAGTTTACCACTTGCTAAATAACTTTATGGTCTATAGTGGTATATGCTTCTTCTTCTGCAGGATTTTTAAATAACATGAAAATTAAAATTGATCTTTATTTCTAGTTTTTTTTTGTAAACCTATATTTTACTTACAATCTATAATGTAATCTAAATAGCTGTTGTAAAGAAGAAACTGTTAAAGTAGCTTATTTGAAAATGTTTTTAAGGTATGTCTAAGGGAAAATATCATGAGAACCTAGATAAAAACCCATACACAAATCTGATGAATTATAAAACATTTGGCAATGTTTGCAAAGTTGTTCTATTAATCAGAAGAGCTTTTGCTGAGATTTGAAAGAAAAACTGGGCAGTGGGGCGGTGGCTCAGGGGCAGCATTCTCGCATGCCATGCTGGAGACCCGGGTTCGATTCCTGGTGCCTGCCCATGCAAAAAAAAAGGAAAAAAAAATAGTCATCTAATTTCAGGACTTTATAATGATGAAGAAATTTTTCTTACACATGGTCATGGCCTATGATATTTGTGAAAGGGACCAAACCTGATAATTTTACCAAGTTTTGTGGCTTCACTGACAGGGAAAGAGAATTTAATAAGACATGTGCCTTCCAGTCACAGCCCTGGGGTGAGTTAGTAGTTACCTGTCACCAGATATATAGAGAAACAAATGGGATCACCAGCTAGCATTACTGGACCTTCCCACAGTCTGCCCCCTGATCTTCAAATACCCTTTTGCCTCCTTTTCTCCCACACATAGAACTAATGCAATCTCTCCCGAAGGAAAACATCCCAAAACACCCCATCCCATTACTGAGTCCAGATTAACATTCAGAATCTCTGGTTGCTGAACCAAATTTTCTACCCTTTACCCAAACTGGCATTTCTGAATCTGAAGCCTGTGAATTAGTTGGGGATTTTACCTTCCCAATGAATGCGTGCACATGTGCACACACACAAACACACACACACACTTTGGTAATAGGAAAAGCAAAGATGTAGAGCAGTCATTGAAATACAGTAATTCTGAAATCAGTTTGGGCAGATCTGGAGATGCTTAATTTCCATGAGTAGACACAAGAATACTTTTCTCCCATAATTCCCATTGTTCTCCACAATTTTCTGGAGATTCTTGCTATTCTATTGCCCAATTTGGGCATGTAGGAAAGGCAAAGCAGTTCTGTCCTCTGTTGGAATTTGTAGCTTTCCCAGCTTAATATTCAAGGTTCCAAAGTTAGTCACAGAATTTTTAACTCCAGGTATATGGTTTTGTAATCAGTAAAACCTTCTGAGAAACATTGATACACTTTTGTCTGTATGTCTGACTGCAGTGATTTCCATGTGCCAGTTAAGCATACACACACACAACTATTTCAGCAAATATGTCCCAGGATCAAAATTGTGATTAAAATTATAACCTTTGTATCTTTGACTTATTAAAACAAATTCAGAATTGGAGCATTTTAATGTGAACACCAGCACACAAACAAGAAAAAAATAAACTCCCTCTGAGATTTAGCATATTGTAATCTATGGCTCTTATTGAACTGAGATTGTATTTATAATTTTTCAATTGGTGTAAATGTTATGTTTGATATAATTGTTACAGTTAAGTGTGGAGAAATGCCTTGAATTGCATTTTCATAAGAGCTGAAAGTAATTAAAATTCATATATAATAAAATTACAGCTTTAATTCATCTTCAAATTAAACAAGAAGCATTATTGAGCGTTCATAAGGGATTTTTGAATATATTTTCAAAAATATTTTGAGAAAATAAAGGCAAAAGAAACCACTTCACTAGTACTTTAAAAATGCATGAAATTAGTGCAGTTTATACACAAGTAGACCATCAGATTAGTTTGGTAAACAGTATTTGCTATTTGATTACTTAGTATTTTATATGGATTTCTTTTGTTGTTCTAACAGAATGCACTGATTTTAGGGGGAAAATGATATTTGTGAATCAGACACATGTTTTCAGATAAAAAATTCTTGAATTTATATTTTGCGTGTATTTTTAAACAATTCAATGATATTCTAGACATAGTTGATAAATTGTAGAGCTACTAAATAGATTTCCATGAAAATTATTCATTTAGCTATAAAACAAATTTTTTTTATACTCAAGATTAGCATAATTTTCTTGAGACTCAACTGAAATTATCAACCAGATAAGACCAAAAAGGGCTGGCTGATCCACATGCAAAGACCAGAGGAAATGAAAAATCTATGTGGTATAAGCTGATTTCACATTAGTGTCCTATTAAACCAGCAAATAAACAGTACAACTGATTTAAGAAGGAAGCACCCCAGTAGGTACATGGGTGCAGAATAATATTTGTACAAAGAAGACATTCTAGAAAGTCACTTTCAAAATAAATGAAAAAATAGCTTTTCAAAAGAGCTAAAAGATGTTAGCATAACTACAGAAACTATAAAGTAAATGAAATAAAACAGAATTGTAAGAGATCAGAAGTGAGAAAATATTGGCAAATAAAGACTTAAAGAGTTTAGAGACTCAGATAAAATAGGACATTAAAGAAAACTATTTCACAAATGAAGACTAAATATGGAAAAAAGACAAGTGTAAAATGTCACCATGTATTATGACATAAAAATAAAAGACAGCAGGGCAATTTAAACACAATAAATAGTAAACAAAAAATAGATTTCAAAAACACACACATAAATAAATGAATTTGGAATGTTAAAATAAATTATAGACAATTATATATCAAGAAAAGGAAAATCAAAAGAAAGCAGTAGGCACAAATATTATATATTTAAAGGTAGAATCCTGAATAAAGGCATTAAAAGAGAAAAAGATAGATACTTTATAATGATTAAAAAAATCAACATTTTTGCATTGATATTTTAAATGAAATTGTTCACATTTTTTGTTGTTGCAGATTTGTCAGATTTGAAGATCAATGTTCTATTTACTAAATAAATGAATTTGCAATTTTCTATTTTATTATGGATTGAATAACCTAATTTCATTTAGTTCTATATTACATATAACATACGTATATATCATATATATTACTTATATATAACCATGCCTTGTAAATCGTTGAATATATAACAGATATTAAAATATATGTACCTAATTACATAGCACAACTGACATAAAAATTAAACAACAGGAGATTCAAGAAGAAATAGGCAAAATCCCAGTAATAAAAGACTATCTGATAACACAATAATAACAAAAGCCTATTTAACACAACTGATATAAAAATGATACAACCAAAACTTAAGAAATAATAGAGCAAACACTGATAATAGACTATTGAATAAATTTAAAAATATATCAGATGGAAGAAAAGTTAATAAGAATATTGTAAACCCAAAAAATGTTTACACACATGCATACATGAACCCAACAATAGAGTCTATAATGTATTTTCAGGTAACATGGGCCATTCGTGACACTTCTTTTTTATAACCTGACTGCAAAGAACAACTTAAGAAACTGAAAGGAATAGAAATAATACAAAAACTTCTCTAATCAAAGAGAATGATTAGGACAAATTAACAACTAACTCCCAAAGCCACTTTCTGCTGAAAATTTAAGAACAAACTAATCAACAAAAATTGCTATATCAAATAACCCTTGCTTCAAAGAGAAAATTAGGTATAACAATTTAAACATGTAATGATAATCTAAAACTAATAAACCACATTCAAAGGAATCTAGCATAATCAGCTATTAGAGAAATATTTAAAACATTAGACACATCTATCAATATAGTTATGAAATTATCTGCTAGTGAAAGAAAAATATAGCAAATTAAAAAAAGCAGAAGGACTGTATTAATAAAAATAAAAGCACAAGTAGTATTCCAAAAGTAAGATATATGTAAAAATATAAAACCCAAGCATATCCTTCAGTGCTTCTTCTGCCTCTGTGTAAATGATCACATGAGTTTTCCCCTTAGCTCTGTCAATATTAAGGATTGTATTTTGATTTTGCAAAATTGAACCACCTTGAATTCCTAGAATAAAACTCAAATGATCATTACATATTGTTTCTTAATATTATATTATGTTGTAATTTTTCCTGCTAATACTTTACTCAACATTTTTGCATTGATATTTTAAATGAAATTATTCACATTTTTGTTGTTGCAGATTTGTCAGATTTGGGGATCAATGTTCTATTTGCTAAATAAATAAATTTGCAATTTTCTATTTTATTATGGATTGAATAACCTAATTATCATTTAGTTCTATATTACATATAACATACGTATATATCATATATATTACTTATATATAACCATACATATGTATACTTATGAATATATGAATTAACACCTACTCTCTTACTGTGAAGAAAACTTGTGTGTATGCTTATGTATATATACATATATAATTCTGTGTGCATACAACTAGACAATTATGCTAAACTGAGGAATAACAAAAATAAGAAAAATCATGAATATATAATGTATATATGGGTGTGCATATATATATATATATATAATTTTTTATACATATATTTGAATGTG
This sequence comes from Myrmecophaga tridactyla, assembly GCA_004026745.1. Lineage (NCBI taxonomy): Eukaryota > Metazoa > Chordata > Mammalia > Pilosa > Myrmecophagidae > Myrmecophaga > Myrmecophaga tridactyla. Next base: position 141,667 of record PVIY010000840.1, read on the forward strand.
TACCTCTTGGCCTACTGTGCAAAAGTCAGAACCAAATTAAGGATGTCCTCTAGATCCTCTATAATCTAGCATTGCAAATGCAATACATAAACAAAAACAACTAGAAGAAAAGAACTGGAAAGGGACAGAAAAAATGAATTACCTGTGTATGACATAATTACTCAGCTGAGAAAAAAATTCTAAAAAATAATAAAAATATTATTTTTTGAAAATGCACAGTATAAAATTTTCAATAGACTTTATATATACACAGCAAAATGTGGCTGCAAGTTATAATGGGAAAGAAGAATCAAAAGCTACAAAAAATGAATAGACAAAATGCTTAGTCATGAGCTTAGTGAGAAATATTCCAAATCAATAACTGCAAAACATCTGATATATTATTATACTTAAGCAATTGAAAATCCCTACCTTTATCTGGCATAGGAAGACAACATCATAATATTACCAGTCATCCTAAAGTTAATGTATAAATTCAATACAATTCCAATAAAAATATTGTCAAATTTTGTTCTGAAGCTAAGACAGTTGATTAAAAATTTTAGTTGGAGTTGCAAAAAAGCAAGAATAGTTAGAAAATTTCCTGAAATAAGCTAGTACATAAACTACTAGGTTTTAAATCATATTATAAACCCTCTGTTTTAAAAGAATGCAACATTGGCTTAAACATTAGGTAGACCAATGATAGCAAATAAAAAACATTAAAAAATAGGTTCACAGCAGTATGATAGTGGTTTCAGTGGCAGATTTCTTGCCTGCCATGCCAGAAACTCGGGTTTGATTCCTGGTGCCTGCCCATGAAAAAAAAAAAAAAGTTCAATTGCGTTTACAGAGTTAGACCACAAAAAGGCATTACTTCAAAGCAAAATGGGGAGTGCGATATGTAATTAGTAATATTTGGGATAACTGGGCAGTCACCTGGAAATAGAATAAAACTATATCATTTCTTCACAGTTTATCCCAGGATAAATTCCATAAAGTTTAGATGTTTGAATTTAAAACATGTATGATTCCAGTTAATAAGTGAAAAAGAGTGATAGATTTTGAATCTTACCATTTGCAAAATCTTTTGAAGTAAAGGTTTAAGCAATAGTTAATAGTGGGGCTGTCATCCTCAAAAAAGAAACCACCAGATAGTTATGTGTTCCATAAGTGAAGCACATTATCCTCTGTGAAGCATTCCTACTGAAAATGGAAACTGAAACAAATGAAGCCTCCAGATTAGAATCCCAGACTTGCAACTGGTTCCAAATATAAAAATACAAAGGATGATAGTATGCATTTTACAGACTCCAAAATGTGGTATAATTTACAGGAGGACAAAAAGCCCCAGTTCATTAATAAAATAAATTATAAGACCAGGGGGATGGCTGATGAGAAGGTGAGAAGTGAATCTATAGCGTAGAAGAGATCTAAAAGACATAGCAGTCAAATATTGTGTATTGTATTTGACTAAAGCAGTAAAAAAATGCAAACACATTTGCAGGTGTGGAGCATTAGATAAATTGATCATTTTCTAGACTGAGTAGATAGTTGACAATTGTTGTAGATAACAGTTTTGTGATTATTCATAAAGTTCGGTGTTATCTTTTAATGTTTCAGAATGACATGTTTATTGAAGAAGTTATTTCTATGAGTAGTTTCAAAAGAATTTTGCATGAAGGGTGTAATTGAAACTAGAAAAGCCATGTGTTGATGTGTATTGAGAGTTCTTTATATTATCTTTATTTTTTGTACATTTGTGATTTTCTGTGATAAAATTTTGGATTTTTAAAAATTATTTAAACAAATAAATAACTTTAGGAACAACATTAAACATATTTAAATGGTTTGCCCATGAAATGGTCTCTTACAAAATAGTTTCAAATATAAGTTATAACTTTGTAAAATTTTTAGGTTATTTTGATGTAGCCTTGATGTACCCTACAGGAAATTTTGATAGCTGTTTTATATTTTATTTGACTATAGAGAAGCTGAGAATGAAATGAATATTTCAAGGGTAACTTCATTCTGAAACATAATTCAGGGAAAAATCCTGTGGGTTCTCATTATTATTCTTGCACTTATTTTCAATTGGAGACCATGGAAATGATGTTAGAGCACTAACTCAAAACAAGAAAATTGAAAAATCATCACTTGTAACAGATTTGGAGCTTTAACTATTCATCATGCTTCCAGGGAAATGTAGATTGCTGAAGTTTCAGGGGAAAAATTCTACTGTATTGCTCAATACAGAAAACAACATGACAGAATTATGTCTTGACAAATTTTGAATTATATGTTTGGTTTGAATGGAGTAGAGTGATACCATTTTGATAGTCTCTGCTTGATATGGAAACACTTAAATTGATTTAGCAAGTGTTATTATTTTTAAATTAAAATGTAACAATAATCTAATCAATATAAAGTAAAAGTAACGAAAATACAGTCTTTTATAAACACATCTCTAGCATATACAAAAATTGGGGGGAGGGACAAATTTATACTTATCTTACATTTGGCAACATATCTAATGGTAAAATTGTAACTAAAGAAGGCCGATGTGCTCTTTGGTTTTGTCATAATAAATAGGTCACTTTTGGGCTCCTGTTAGAATTCTCAGACTTCAATTAATTGAGGTGACTAATTAAAGTAATCAATAATTTAATTTTTGCCTGTTATAATTCATTTGGATCAATTAGAAAGTAGAGTGCCTTGTTCAATGAAAAACAAAGTGAGGGCAGTGCGATGTTGGCTCAGTGGCAGAATTCTCATCTGCCATGCCGCAGACCTGGGTTCGAGCCCTGATGCCTGCCCACGCAAAAAAAAAATATATATATATATATAAATATATACATTTTATATGAATTATATATATACATAAAAAACAAAGTGATTTTTGCAATTTCAAACAGTGGTTGGCTGGATCATTGACAAATCTATCTTCATTATCATACCCAAATATAAAGAGACTCAATACTAGTTATCTTAGTATTTATGTTAAAAATGGCCAAATTGTCGTCTGCCATATAAGAGATTCAGCTAATGCTAACCCTTACATACCCAGTCCATACTTCTTCACATCTAGGAGTCATCAGCGAGAGCCTATAATTTCTTTAATGACTTTTATATTCCTATATTATCAAATGATTGAAGTAAAATATCTCGTAACAAATACAATTTTCCAGTACTGAATTAATAGTTGTAGCCTGGGTTGTCACTATCACACTTACATCCTTTGGTCCTTAACACACTGCCTTTATAATTCTAGTCATCCCTGTCCAATTTCTGACAGTCAGCCTCTGGGCTAGAAGAAATGCCTCTCTCCCTTTAGCTAGGGATAAAAGAATGGGAAGCAATTGCACACTTCGGCTGAAGAATACATCTCACAAGGTGATATTTGTTCTCCTTAAAATCTGTTCCAACCTCACCTCAATAATTGGTGGAAATGAGGACTTGGAGAAATGTCCCTTCTTCAAGAGGAAGGGAATTATTTACCAAAATAAACTCAGGACCTAGCTAACATGGATCAAAAGATGTCAGAAATGAATCTTGATGGTGTGGGAAAAGGGGATCATGGCATACAAGCCTGAGTAAAAAAATATTTTTTTGATATGCAGGTACCCTCCCAATTCAGGTTATAAAGTTCTAGAAATGACACCTGGAGCTGGTCTAACAATGCTCTGGGATTTTTCTTTGAAGCTTATAAAAATAAATGAATTGTTAATCTATGGTTAAATGAGGTAGGCATGTCAGAATTATCTTAGAAAATTAATTGAAGGAAAGGTTAAAAAAACTCAAAGATTAGGCATGATAAGATGGATTTATTTTATTGAATCAGACTAGGTTTACCAGAAGACACAGAAATCACTCCTGTCATTAAATCAATGTGTATTACTCTTGAGAGGGGAGATGCTGTTTTTAAGCCTCTTTGATATTAGGATTTGTTGCTATGTAACGTACCACTCCTCCATATCAGTGAGCATAATAGGATTCTGAAATAGAGAAACCAGGTGGTAGCACCAGAAACATGATAGCTGTCATTATCATTATAGGTAACAGGGCCGGAACGGCCCCTGGGGACCTGACCTGTAGAGATTTTTGTTATTCCTAGACTATGGTATTCTAAGAGGCAAAGTAAATGCTCAGCCAATGAATGTATTCCCTGACTTATTTAATCAATGTGATCAAAATGGGGTGAGCAGAAAGTAACTGTCAGTGATCACAAGAAACATCATGATCTACCTTCCAGTTTTCAGATCCAGGCCAGTTTTTAAGCCCAAAGCCTGTTGATTGAAGTTGGAGCTGAATCCTCTTGAGGAAGGGCCCTACAATGTCAAAGCAATTATGTACTGAACCTATAAATGTGGGGACAGATGAATTGAATTCCCCAATCCTTTTCTAAAAGCAACTGTAACCACTCCCCCAAGTGACTGAATACTTGGGGAAAGGGAATACCCAGATCTTTGGAAGTCTGTTGGATACACAGTCAATGCTACTAACATCAAGTGACCCAAAGCTCCATAGTGAAACCTGACTCATTAAGGGACAGCACTTGGAGTACATATGATGCAAACTGCTATTTCTTACCTGAAAAGATGGCCTTGGTATCCCCTAGTAGAGACAGTTCCTGAACAAAGAACAATGAATGCTTTGTACCTGGTGTTGTCATAATCACACCTACAGAGCCATAAAGTTGGGTGAATGCAATAGTACTCTAGCATGCAATGAAATGACATTTTAAATTTCCAGTCTGAGCAAGGCTGGAGTGCTTATGTAAGTTACATACCAGTGCACTAGAACCCCATGCCATCTATCTCGGAAGCCCTGTTACACATATTTTAGATATTATCTCTAACCTGTGAGTGGATTTCTTATGAACAACTGAAACTGGAGGAAAAAAAATACAGGTCTGGACTGTGGCTATATCTGCTTAATATGATGATATGAAATAAAAATGGACAACTGTCACTCGACCACCCCACTTAGGGTGGCCCTCGAACATAGTGCTGAGAAGAAATCCTCTAGTGGGCAGAATTTTCACCAGTACACATGGCCATAAATTTTGTGTGGAGAAAGAAGTGGCCTGAGGTAAGGATATTCCCAGAGTCCTAAACCATGGTGAATGGCTTGGCTTTTTGGTCAGAGTCCTGGAAGGGATGAAGCTGGAATATCAGAGACAAGTCAGCAGAAAAAAAACATGAAGGGATCTATGGAAATGGAGACAATGTGCAAGACTCTAAATGCCTCAAATTAATTATCACAGGAGCATTCACTGTAGAAGAGGGACTATACTAGTTTAAAATGGCAAAACATACATAGCAGTGTCTCCCATCAAGAGATGCAATGACATTAATTGAATCTGGGATGGCAATTCTACTTGCTTGGAAACACAGGATATGGTAGAGTTGAGTTACAGACCTTTATTTCAAAAGGCCTTGTACCTATTCAGCCACATATCGGGTATGTGAATAAAGTTGCTATAGATTATTCAGCTATAGTTAACTACCAACATACTGTGAACACAGGAATGAGCTCAGGCTCATTCTGGTATGCAAGAGAAACCATGTGCTGAGCCAATCCCAAATTGCCAACCTATAGATTAAAAAGCAAATACGTAAACCATAATGATTTGTCATGATTTTTATGAGCAAAATCTAACTGACATGGGCATTGAAGGGTAAATGTATATGATTACTTCTTTTGCAAAGATCAACAAGTTCCTATATTCCACTTTTTACATAAAGGGCTCATAAATGGGATATCAATGAAGGAAGGGCTAAAGGCATGACCCGGTAGCATCTAAACAATGTCACCAAGGCTGACTTTGCTGCTATTAATTTTAAAAGTCAGATTGGTTAGAAGTAAAGACAAACTCTAAGTTCCAAACATGACACCATTCCTTGAGGAAGTGAGAAGACTTTTTGTAATAGTTTGATTACTTCGGACTCTTCCCATGCTTGAGGGGTAGTGATTCATGCTAACTTGAATGATATATACTCTAAGATAGCTTGTCTTATCCTCTCTGCAGTGTATCAGCTAGCATCCCTATCCACAAACATATAGAATGCCTGATTTCTTACCTTGTGATTGTAAGTAACATTGCCTCAACACAAGAGGCTCACCTTATGGTGATAATGATATGGCAATGGTTATCTAATGATAGTTTCATGGTTTACAGCACCCAGAAGCTACCATTCCAATACAATGCTTGAATGTTTTCTTAAAGTCATTCCAGAGGTAACATTTTGATTATAACCTCCAGAGTTTAAATGTCATTCCTTTTGATGCATGATGCATTTTAAACAAAAGTCTTTTAAAGTGCTGGGTTTTGGAGTTAAAATACACAGGTCCAGAAACTAAGGGTTAGAAGTAGAACTGGTTATACTCAGTGATTAACTCTTAGAATAGAGGTCCTGGTCTCCAAGGGACACAGCAAGTAAATCTAAACCTAAATCTATAACTGCTACCTGATTATTTTGGACTATATATGCCAAGAGGCCAGTAGGCCTAAGGAAAATTTTATACTCAGAGTGGCAATTGATTCTCATTATTAGGAAAAGATAGAGTGCTTGTTAACTATTGGAGCCCGATAGGAGTTTTTCCCTCCAGAAGATTCCCCACTGGGAATGTCTCTTGGTTTTCCTATGCCTAGTTGTAACTCGGAATAGGAATTATATGGATCACAGATTTGACTTGGATCAGAATTCATACTCTGGATCATAAGTTTTGGTTTTTAATGAAGAAAACAACCTAGATAAGTAGAAATACCCATCAAGGATGAGGGGAATTTTGATTGTGTGGTAGAAAAGAGAACTTTTGATTCTCACAGCCTCAGAAATCAACTCAATATTGGTGATTGAAGTTTCTCTATCCCTTATGTGTATGTGCATGAGAGAGAGAGAGAGAGAGAGAGAGAGAGAGAGAGAGAGAGAGAGAGAGAGAGAGAGAGAGGGAGAGAGAGAGAGACAGAGAGAGAGACAGAGAGACAGAAGTGTCTGGGAACTGCTATAAAGAAATTTAGTGTAAATGGACAAATCATGAACTGCAGTACCATCTGATGATCCATTCATATCTGCTCAGGTCCTTCAATTTTGGTGAACTCTAATCTAACACCTAATATGAGCATTTGCACATCTTTACTTAGGCCTTGCTTGGGTGCCAGGGGCCTATTTTGCCTACAGGCATGAAAGGCTGCCAATGCAATGGAAGTTGTCTATCTCATCTAAATTTTAAAACAAAGTCATTTAAATTTATAAATAATATTCACTCATTAACTGTCTGTAGGACCTAAAGTAATGCCTTCATTTCATATTTTATATTGACAATTTTCTACCTTCTCTTTTCTGAATTATTCCTGCTACTAGCTTATCAATTTTATGAATACTTTTGAAGAGCCAATTTTGGGGCTTGTTCATTTTCTGTATTGCATATTTTCTTATTTATTTAATATGTTTCTGATATTGTCCTTATTTTTCTGTGCATCTGCTTTTAAATTTAAGGTTCTTGAAATACAAACCTAATATGGTATATATACCCTAGAAGGAAAACATATTCTTGAACTTCACCCATTCCTGTGGGTGTGAACTCATTACATGTAGAACCTTGTGATTAGGCTACTTTAGTTAAGGTTTGGCCCAACTGAATCGGGGACTGGGTCTTAACCCCATTACTGAAGTCCTTCACAATCAGAATTATGTTTGAAGAAATAGAGAAAAAGCCATGGGAAGCCTAAATAATAGATATTCTGCCATTTGTTCAAAAAATATGCACTAAAGCTGACAAAGTTTTACCTGAGAACTGTTTTCATATTATAAAAAAGGTCATAAATTTTCACCTAAGCAAGTACTGTTTTTATAACATAATTTTGAATTCTCATAAATGTTACATGAATTGTAACCAAGTCATAATCCAACATGGTAGTAAGCTTTCCCTTTAGTTATTAGGTTCCTTTTGTATACTTTTATATTCTCAGACTTTCTTTGTTTTTCACAACATTAATATCTTTAAAGTATAAAGGATAATGGTTTTGTAGAATGTCCCACAATTTGTTTGCCTGAATATCTCCTTAGAATTAGATCCAGGTAATGACATTTGGCAGGTGCATTCCATACTTGAGGTTATATATGATTTTCAGGACACCATATTGGCATGCATCTGATGACAATCCTTTTGCCTGTATTATTCCTGGAGACTTGATTTTTTATGTTTGTCAAATTCTTCCAAATGAGGACTTCTTTTTCTACCTTAGCATTTAATGAAAAATTGATTCATGGGGAGCTATTTTAATACTTTCTCAAGTAAACTTTCACCCAGTGCTTGAACATTCATTGACAAATAACAAAATCAATTTTTATTATCATGATTTTAAATGATCATTTCCTCTACACATGTCAAGGTCAGCTTCATGTGTCAACTTGGCCAGGTGGTGGTACCCATTTGTGTCTGATTGGGCAAGAGCTGGCCTGTCTGTTGCTATGAAGACATTTCATAGAATTAAATCATGATCATGTTGGCTGCATTCACAGCTGATTCGATTTGTAATGAGACAAGGGGAGTGAATTCTACAATGAGTGACATTTAATATAATCAATGGAAGACTTTTAAGAAGGCTTCAGAAGAGACAGTCCTTCTTCCTGCTTTGGCTAGCGAGACTCTCCTGTGGAGTGTGTCTCGACCCTCCATTGGAGTCGTCAGCATCACAGCCTGCCCTACAGATTTTGGACTCTGTGTTCCCATGGTTACATGAGACACTTTTATAAATTTTGTATCTATGGATATTTCCTGTTGATTCTGTTTCTCTGGAGAACCCTAACTAATACAGCTTGGTAGGAGGAGTGGCTCTTAAGAAACAGAATCTTGAAAATGAGTTTTTACAATTGGTTTTCTACTCTGACTGGACTCAAAGGCACTAAGGACTCTGATCCCCATAATCAGAATCACACTTCCAATCTATGGGGTAAGTTGGCAAAAGAGATAGTCAAAATATCACCATTAATTTCTTCTAGTGCTTCACTTGTACAAAGCCAAGCTCTGGAGGATAATGTTTTTGACACTTTTATGGAGTTTTGTGGAAATAGGAGGTATAGAGATATTGGCTGGTTGTTGTTAGATACACTGTATACATTAATGAGTGAAAGGAATGGGCTTAAGGCTTCAAATGAGAAGATTATGCACCATCTGACAGATGTAAACACTTCTATGAGTGTCCTGAAGAAAAATCTTATTTCCTGTAGATGTAGACTTGAGACCTCTGAAAATCAGACTCAGAATCTTACTGTTAGAGTAGCAACTTTACTACATAAACTGAAATCTCAATCTTGCATGGTGTCTGACGCTAAAGTGAGGGTATTGACTAGAAAGGAATAGGACCCTGAAAAATGAGATGGCAACATATGGATTGATAATGATGCTGGTGGACAGATTGAAAGCCTAGGTCATGCTAAGTCTTCTCTAGATAACCCTGCAAGAGTCTGCCCTGGGGACATAGATGCCCTACCTCCAGCCTGCCCTGAAGAGTTGGCCATCTAACCTCCACCTGAAGGGGTTAGCCCTAGAGTGATAAATCTTGTTTCACCAGATGAAACTGCAAATGAATGCCCTGAAGCAAATCGCTTGGAAGATACTTCTAATTCCTTTCATGACCCACCCCCACCACCCCTCATTTCTTCCAGACCTATAACTAGACTGAAGTCCCAATAGGCCCCAAAAGGTACAATGTGTCACCCATGAGGAGGTACGTTATACTACAAAAGAACTGTGTGAGTTTTCCAATTCGTACAGACGGAAATCAGGGGAATATGTGTGGCAATGGATTTTAAGGGTTCAGGATAATTGTAGGAGAAATATAAAGCTGTATCAGGCTGAATTTATTGATATGGGCCCACAAAGAAGAGATTCTGCATTCATATTTATAGCTCAAGGGGTTAGAAAAGGCATTAACAGTTTGTATGGATGGTTGACTGAAACATGGATCAAAAGATGGCCGATGTTATCTGATGTTGAAATGCCAGAACTGCCCTGGTATAATGTAGGTGAGGGGATCCAGAGGCTTTGAGAGCTTGGAATGTTAGAGTAAATCTATCATGCAAAGGCTGCTCACACACCCCAAGAATGTCCAGAGCATACACATTTTACCAGAACTGGGAGAAATAAATTTGTAAGACTCATGCCATCAACCCTGAAGAGCTCTGTAGTTGCACTTCTCTGTAGGTCAGATATTACTGTGGGAACTGCTGTTGCTGAGCTGGAATCTCAGTGGAGACTGAATGCTTAACCATGGGCTACTAAGTTACCATGAAACCTTAGTTGCCTATCATTAGTTGGGTGTTGTGTGACCCACAAAGCCATAAAGTTTGTCATGCACAGCAGCACTCCATCATAAAATGGAAATGGTATGTATGAGATAGGGCCAGAGCAGGTCCTGAAGGCACAAGTAAGTTACATGAGGAAGTAGCCCAAATGCCCACGGTCTCCACTCCAGCCACTTTACCTCTTTCCCAGACCAGAGCTATGGCCTCTTGGGGAATTCCTTACAGTGAATTGACTGAGGAAGAGAAAACTTGGGCCTGGTTTACAGATGGTTCAGCATGATACACAGTTACCACCTGAAAGTGGACAGCTGCAGCACTATAACCCCTTTCTGGGGTGTCCTTGAAGGACAGTGGTGAGAGGAAATCCTCCCAGTGGGCAGAACTTCAAGCAGTGCACCTGGTTGTTCATTTTGCTTGGAAGGAGAACTGGCCAGAGGTGCGTTTGTATACTGACTCATGGCCTGTGGCTAATGGTTTGGCTGGATGGTCAGGGACTTGGAAAGACCATAATTGCAAAATTGGTGACAAAGTGGTCTGGGGAAGAGGTATGTACATAGACCATTCTGAGTTGGCTAAAAACATGAAGATATTTGTGTCCCATGTGACTGCACACCAGAGGGTGACTTCAGCAGAGGAAGGTTTTAATAATCATGTGGATAAGATGACCCATTCTGTGGATTCCTGTCAGCCTCCTTCCACAGCAACTCCTTCTACTCACCAAGGCTGACTTGGCTACTGTCGCTACTGAGTGCCCAATTTGCCAGCAGAAAAGACACACAACTCAGCCCCCGATATGGCATCATTCCATGACACGACATGGTGGCAGATTGATTACATTGAACCACTCCCTTCATGGAAGAAGCAGCAATTTGTTCTAACTGGAATAGACACATATTCTGGATATAGGTTTGCTTTCCCTGCACACAATGCTTCTGCCAAAACTACCATCCGTGGGCTTACAGAATGCCTTATCCATCATCATGGTATTCCACACAGCATTGCTTCTGATCAAAGAACACATTTCACAGCAAATGAAGTGCAGGAATGGGCACATGCTCATGGAATTCTCTGGTCTTACCATGTTCCCCATTAGCCAGAAGCAGCTGGGTTTATAGCACAGTGGATTGGTCTTTTGAAAACTCAATTACAGTGCCAACTAGGTGGCAATACCTTGAAGGGCTGGGGTAATATTCTCCAGGAAGCTGTATGTGCTCTGAATCAGTGCCCACTGTATGGTGCTGTTTCTCCCATAGCCAGGATCCATGGGTCCAGGAACCAAGGGGTGGAAATGGGAGTGGTACCACTCACTATTACCCCTAGTGATCCACTAGGAAAGTTTTTGCTTTCTGTCCCTGAAACCCTGAGCTCTGTTGGTCTACAGATTTTAGTTCCAAAATGGGGAGTGCTTCTACCAGGAGAAACAACAATGATTCCATTGAACTGGAATCTAAGACTGCCACCTGGTCACTTTAGGCCACTCATGCCCCTGGATCAACAAGCCAAGAAGGGGATTGCATTACTGGCTGAGGTGATTGACCCTGACTGTCAGGGGGAAATAGGACTGTAACTACACAATGGACATAAAGAAGAGTTTTCCTGGATAGAGGAGATCCCCTGGGGTGTCTTTTAGTACTACCATGCCCTGTGATTGAAATCAATGGAAAACTGCCACAACCCAATACAGGCAGGACTACCAATGCCTCTGAAACTTCAGGAATGAAGGTATGGGTCGCCCCACCAAGGAAGAAACACAGCCAGCTGAAGTGCTTGCTGAAGGCAAATGGAACATGGAATGAGTAGTGGAAGAAGGTAGTGATAAATATGAACTGTGACCATGTGATCAGTTATAGAAATGAGGACTGTAATGCTGTTTTGTTCAAGCTTAAGTATTTAAGTGGTAAGATATCAAGTTTAAGAACGAATATTACCCAAGGACTTGCACCCTATTCTGGGAAGAGTTAACGTTTCCAGTTGTATACAGGACAGTTAAGTATTATTAGGCAAGGAAAACATGTGCTTTTATTGTTTTCTATTTAGAGATTAAGTATGGTTTAAGGTGATATATATAGCTGCCAAGTTGACAAGGAGTGGACTGTCATGATCAGGTTCATGTGTCGACTTGGCCAGGTGGTGTACCCATTTGTCTGGTTGTGCAAGTGCTGGCTTGTGTGTTTCTATGAGCACATTTCATAGAATTAAATCATGATCTAGTTGGCTGCATCCACAGCTGATTCCATTTGTAATCATCCAAGGGGAGTGTCTTCTGCAATGAGTGACATTTAATCTAATCAATGGAAGCCTTTTAAGGAGGATTCAAAAGAGACAGTCCTTCTTTCTGCTTCAGCTAACAAGTCTCTCAGATGGAGTTTGTCCAGGCCCTACATCAGAGTTGTCAGCTTCACAACCTGCCCTGTGGATTTTGGACTTTATGTTCCTATGGTTATGTGAGACACGATAATAAATTTTATTTTTTCAAATATTTCCTGTTGATTCTGTTTCTCTAGAGGACCCTAATACGACAGATATTTTTGGCATTATAACTCAAAGAACAGTTTTGCATCTTCCACATTTATTTGTTTGTTTATATTACTATCATATCTAATTATATTCATAATCAGTATAAACATCAAATCATTTTTATTCAATGGCTATAAAAAATTACAGTCATTATTCATATTTCATGCTCAAATTATCAGCTTAGTTTCTGAGCAATTTCTTATTTTATTGTCCCCCACAAATGTTTTGTTTACCATGTATTTTTCTGATCCTGAGCCTAAATCAACCAGTGTTTCAGGGAGCAATAAATTCTTCTATGTCTATCTTTAAAATCTGTATCTCTTTTCTCTACATTGAATATCTATCTATCTATAATTAAATGTATGTTTGTTCAGTCTTAAAAATTGATGAAATAGTTTTGGAATTACTTTTCCTACACAACTACAACCAGTACAACAACAAAGAAAATTTCATTTTCTTTTCATTTTTAAATTAAGAGTACACATTTAAAAATTCCTGTTATCATTTCCTGTTTATCTTATTGGAGTATGGTATAGCCTTTTCCAATGGTATTTCCATTGGAAAATTTAGCATGTTGATAGCTTTCCTTTTATATTTTATTTTAAATATTCAATTCCTTTCAATACAGTCCAATTATAAAGAGAAAAGATTATATGTGCATTTATTATATTCTGGAGGTATATTTTTGTGTCAATTTCTTAAAATGGGACAGTGGTTCTAACTCCATAGGAATTTTTGTTAGAGTTTATTAAATTATTCCTTACAGGGGTTGTAAAAATTAAGTCTTCAAGCTGTTTTCTTTTCTTTTTTTCCAAAATTATTCTGGCTATTCTAGATTATTTCCATTTCCATATAAATTTCAGAATTAGGTTGTTAATTTGTTTGAAGATTTATGGTTAATTTTTCTTTTCTTTTTTTTGCATGGGCAGGCACCAGGAAATGAGCCTGGGCCTCTGGCATGGCAGGCAACAATTCTGCCACTGAGTCCCAGTCACACCACCCATGTGATTACATTTTGATTGTTGTGATGTTGCATTTGCAAATAAAATATTGTTAAACTGAGCATGGCATCCTTTGCATTTACTTAAGACTTTGATTTCTCTGCAGTTTTTTTGTAGTTTTCAAGATAGACGTGTTCTGGTTTGCTAGCTACTGGAATGAAACACACCAGAGATGGATTGGCTTTTAATAAAAGGGACTTATTTTGTTAGTTCTTCAGAGGAAAGGCAACTAACTTTCATCTGAGGTTCTTTCTTACATGGGAAGGCTCAGGGTAATCTCTGCTGGCCTTCTCTCCAGGCCTCTGGGTTCCAACCACTTTCCCTGGGGTGATTCCTTTCTTCATCTCCAAAGGCCTGGGCTGAGCTGTGAGTGCTGAGATGAGGTATGCTGAGCTCCTTGGGCTGTGTTACATTGGGCTCTCTCATTTAAGTACCAGCCAATTAAGTCAAACATCATTCATTGCAGCAGGCACGCCTCCTAGCCGACTGCAGATGTAAATCAGCAACAGATAAGGTTCATGTACATTGGCTCATGTCCACAGCAACAGAACTAGGCACCTTCACCTAGCCAAGTTGACAACTGAATCTAACTACCACAAGAGGTAATGTACCTGTAAACTTATATATTTTTCAGTGTACAGATCTTGCAATCAGGTCTAAGTATTTCTTGTGTTTTTCGATGCTATTATAAATGACAACTTTGAATTTCAAATTCCATTTGGAATACATTTCTTTTAGAAATAAAACTGATTTTTTGCCTACCAATCCTTATTTGCTAAACTTGAAATATTCACTTCTTAGTACCAGTAGTTTTTTGTACATTGCTTAGGAGTTTATAAATAGGAAACTGTGTTTTATTTGCTTAAGGAGGTGTTTACTTCTTATTTTCCCATCGTGATGTCTCTTTTTTTTTTTGCCTGCCTTATTACACTGACAAGGATGGAAGTGTAAGAACAGTAGTGAGGAAAGCTGCTATTTTGGTCTTATTCCCAAATTTAGGTGAAAGATACTCTGATATCTGCCTTCTCAAACTCAACACACTACTTTCCTCTGCTTGGTATTCCCATTCTATTTCAAATCCCAGAATTTTATTCCAGGCAGAAAGTCTAGGCATTCCTTAGGTCAGCCCATTTTTTCTCCTTTCCTCCATTGTCTGTAATATAATATCTGGAAAAGAGTTGTTTTGCCTGATTTGTTCAGTTTGCTGGGTTGTTTATTTTTTGGCAGTAAGGAAAATGTAGTCCTTCTAAATCCATGAAAACCTGAAGTTAACTTAATTATCAAAATATTTACCATTTCTCGTGCTCTTTACTTCTTTCCCACCTTCCACATTTCCTAATGAAATCATTGTTTGTGTGTTGAAAAACTTGTTTTGTTTTTCCTAGTTCAACCCAGCTGGTGACAAATTTTTTCCTTTTTAAAATTTCATTTTATTTTAGAAGATAGTTCCCAATGTATTATTTGTGATGTCATTTTATTTCTAGCTGCTTTTTCCAAATGTTCTCTTTTTTCTGTGTTATTAAAAGTTATACTCTAACTATACTGTCAAAGAACAAACTTACACCAGACAATGTTAAACAGATGAGAGTAACTTTATTCAAAGGCAGGAAAGAAGCTAGATTTCAAGTCCTCTGAGACAAAGGACAGAGGGATTTTAGATGCTGGGGTGGGCCAGTGGAAAAGCACTGGGGAAGGTTAAGGGAGTTGAAAACTGGAATAGGTGGGTGATTTACTGAGTTTGCAGTTAGGGCCATTAGGTTTGAAATGTTTTCTTTCGTGGTGATTAGACCATCTGGAAGTTGTAAGGTCCAGGAGAGAAGGACAGTAAGACAAGAGAATCCCTGGTTAGTACCTATTAGATATTAGGTGTATGGGTAGTAAGGAACAGGGTAAGAGAGATGTCAGGGACCTACCGTCAGGGGAAGCTGTCAAAGTTTAATCAAGTTAAGGGGAAGGTAAAGTCATCTTGGGTCAGTATTGTTGGTGAGTAGATGTGGTTTCCTTTCATCAATTTCTTGAAATCTCTGTCTTCCATATTGGAAAATACATAATCAATATCCATTTGCATTTTTATTTTCCCCACATTTTTTGAACTTGAATGACATGCATAACATGTTTTTACTTTGCTCCCCATGACTCATGTGGTCTTAACGTTATTTCCTGATTTCTTTTTATGCTTTAGTTTCTTTCTTTCCTCTTTAAATTCACTAGTCCTTTTTTTCTCTTGTGCACAATCTGCTATTCAACTTATAGACTGACTTTGTATTTTCAGCTCTCCCATGACTCATTTTTATAGATTGTATAGATTCAAATCCTGTTCATTTACTCCATCCATTCTTTTGTTTTTTTCTGTTTCCTTTATTTTCATGAACCTGCCATTCATAGTCACTTCTGTGCTAAGTGTAGTGCTGGGTCATTTGTGTAACTAATCTTATTATTTGGCTTTTATTTTCATAACGGATCACTTTTCCTTGCCTCTTTTTTTCCCTTTCTTTCATTGGTTGACATTGTGTACAAAATTAGATGCTTCTGATGATGACATCTTCCGTGAGATAGTTTCTCCCCTTCTCTCTTAAAATTCAACTAAAGATTTAGGAGGTTTGATGTCTCTCTATAGTTTTAGTAATACTTGATCTGTTTCTCATTTATCCCCATGAAACCAAGTATTGAGAGTTAACAAATAACTGGCAGCCTTGATCGTTGTCAGCCTTTTGAAGTAGCTAGAGGCAAATATTGGTACGTTAGCATTTTGAAGTAGCTAGAGGCAAATATCTATAACTGTTATAACTCATTTAACCTGTTTCTTTGATGCTGATGCTATGTTTTGTAACTGTATAATCTTTACCTTGTAATTGGATGGCAAGAAGTTAAGATGTAACTGGCCCTGCTTGTATCCCCTTATTTTACCATTCATGTCCCAGCTGGACATCGTTAGTTCTTAATAGCCCTTAATGCCCTACTTTGTTTAGCTTAGTCTCTTTGCTTGTTATCTGACTTTAATTAAGTGATTTACAACCTTTTAGTTAATCCTCCTTACTTATTATCTTATGTGAATTCAACTATTTACAACTCTACTGTAACTTATAACCATCTGTATTACCCCAGCCAGACTTTTTCAGTTCCTAATGAATGTTAATTAAGCAATTTACAACCTGGTTGTAACCTGAAACTGGATTCTTACACTTTCTGTTAAATAAATTAATCAATGTCTCCTAACATCCCAAAGTCACTATCAACACCTCCCTTTGTTCAAATTTCATAAACGCCCAAAGATTTTCCAATCTGTGGGGGATAGAGCTGAGATTTTACCTCCTATTTTTCTCACTTTGCACAACCACAGTAAAATCTCATTCTTTCTTTGAAATCTGGGTGTTTCAGGATAGATCATTGAGCATATCAGACTCCTTACCTGGGTTGTCTGGCATCACCCATTCCTAGATACTGCCCTCTTGACTTTCCACTGAGAGCTCCATTAAAAGGTCCAGCATTCCCCTTCTGGACCAGGCCTTCTCTCTGGACTCCTCCCTACCTTTACAGCATGGCAGATGTTTGGATGAAGAGACATTTGTGCTTGAGGGAGATCCTCTCCTTTGTAGATCTGATTCCTATGCACCAAAAAAATAAATAAATAAAAATTAAAAAAAATGCAGAAGATAGCTCTAAGCCTTTTAGAATCACCAGACCTAGCTCCCCAGGATCCCTTGTGAGAAAAGAATGCAGCAACTGTCCCTTGTTGAAAATTGGCTTTGTGTTTGAGTGCCCTCAAATTTCCAACTTCTAACATGTGGTTGCTAAAACCCTTTCTAGTTTCTATCTCTTTACCAGAAACACTCTGCCTGGAATGTTCAATTTTCACCCCATATACAAATCTAGCCAACTCTCTCTGGGTTAAAAGATGCCTAGAGATCATATGACAATCTCAGAAAGAATTTCCATGCTCTAAAATATTAGTTCACCTAATTCTCTTGCTTCCATAGCTTTCTGAAATCTTCTAAACTACGATTTGTATAATGCACTCACATTTTCCTAGTTCCTGCAGAAGGAGCACTGGCCTTCTCTAAATCCTGTTCATAAGAAGGAAGTCTCTTCATTAAATTTGCAATTGAAGCTATTCTCCCTTGTCTTTGCCATTTCTTTACTCTTCCCCCCCACCACCACACACACCCTTAGCTTGTTCAACTTTATTACTTTTACTGTTTTGTTTTTGTTGGTACCTGTTCTGAAGTTTTGAATTTTTGCATTGACTTTTTCATATCTGTAGATGTTGTATAAATACAATAAATTAAAGTTGCTATGTTGGTTTTATGCTTTTTTTGTTTTTTTTTTGGTTAATTACTTTTCCTTCAATTTGAAGTGACTTTCATAAGAGCACAAGTTTCATTTTCAGTGTTTGCTTTCTGCTTATACTAGCTTTTAGGTTTGTGGACTGAATTGCTGTCTTTGTTCCATGGATCTAAAACAGAAATTGTATATAGAGACGTGAGAAAGCTTGTGGAGGCTGTCAAGGTTCTTAGGTAAGACTGCATTATAATGTCAAATTTTGTAGTGCATTTTTTAAACCAAATGTACTTGCCATGTAGTCTGCCTTTAGTTTCTGAAAGAAGCAAAATCTCTCTTCTTAATTCCTTTTTTCCTTTGCCAGGATGTGTCTATTAAGTACCACCCCCTCCCCAGTAGTCTCTTTTCTCCCCAGAAGCAATGCCTTCTGACATGGTCAGGTTCATGTGTCAACTTGGCCAGATGGTGGTGCCCAGTTGTCTGGTCAGGCAAGTGATGGCCTGTCTGTTGCTATGAGGACATTTCATGGACTTAAATCATGATTACGTTGGCTGCATCTGCAGCTCACAATCAACTAAGGGAGTGTCTTCTGCAATGACTGATGCTTGATCTAATCACTAGAAGGTTTTTCACCCAGCCAGTCTCTCCTGAGAGTTCATTGAGGAGCTTCATTGAAGTTGCCAGCTCACAGGTTGCCCTACAGATCTTAGACTTTTATATCCCCATGGTTAAGAGACACTTTTATACATTTTTTTAATTTACAGATATCTTATGTTGATTCTGTTTCTTTAAAGAACCCTAATACATCTTCTTAAGACAATTATTATGGATCCTGCAACTGCCAAAGCCTTTCCCTTCCCCAAGGCTGAGCTCTGATAGTCCAGACCTTAGACCTATTGCCAGTATTTTCACACCTAGGATGGGAATTGATTTTTTGAGGTAAATTTATTATTCTGTCTCTCTGGTCCTTCACTCACCTCTCTTGTTTTTCAAAGAGTTTCTTGAGATTTTGGCTTCCTTCACATGGACATGGTTTGATATCAAGAAAAACTTTGGAAACAATTTGGTGTCTGCTTCCCTACCTGCTTTAAAGTATGTGGTATCATTCTATGTTCTTCTTTATGTTGATGGCAAGTGATTTGCTGTTTAGGTTTTTGTCCATAATGATGAACATATTTTCATTAGTTGTTATTCCAGAGCAACTTAAAAGCTCAATTTATATTGTATTACATTCATATATAATAATATATAATAAAATTATAATATATAATCATATAATATATAAATATATATAATATACAATCAATCAGGCCTCAAATGGGTTCTCCCACCTGGAGATTGGCTTGTCTGTGGTTCTCATCTGAGCCTCTAAATTCTCTCCATGATCACTTTTTTTGACAAAATTCATTTCTTTACAGATGTACAATTGAGTTCCCTGTTTTCTTGCTAGCTGTTGGTCAGGGATTGCTCTCAGTATTAGAGGTCATTGGAGCTCCTTGTCACTTGGTCCCCACAGACTGCTCCAAACAGACTGCTTGCTTTCTTCTAGGTTGGCCTGGGTGCATCTCTGGGACTTCTTTCTCCAAACTTCAGATTTCCTTTTAAAACTCACTATTCACCTCAGGCTTATCTCCCTTTTGATAATCTCAATTTTTGAGAGAACTTAATATCATCTGCAAAATTTCCCATTGTTGTTTAACATAAAAACCATAGGAGCTAATCTCTCATAGGCACAGGCCTTGCCCACATTCAAGAGGAAGGGATTACACGAGGGCTTTGACTATTGTAGTCATCTTAGAATTCTGCCTACCACACAGTATATGCTGGTGGTAAACTGTGTTTATTCTTTTTTTTCTTAATTAGAGTAATGATAGTTTTACAGAAAAATCATATATAAAATCTGTTTACACTTTAAAGCATATAATCAATTTTTGTGATCAAGAAATAAAAATAAATCCTTCTTGAATCCACTCTCAGGTTTTAAGTATGTTCTGAAACCTCTGAATGTAAAAATACTTTTATAATTTATTACTGACAAGAAAATTCTCTTATTTATACCATTGTCACTAGATGGAGAAACATAAAACCTCATTCCATAATCTTTGCTTCCTCAAGAACAGCGTCAAACAATATCCAATATTTCCTTAAAATCTGTTCCTAGAAAAAGTTTTCACAGGAGAAAAGGATTGCTAACAAGCATTCCTTAGAAAATGCCTTTGCTCCAATTTCACAGCGTAGTTATACACACTAGAGAATTTCAGACCTGTTAAAATAACACAGTCTGCCCTATAAGATGATATTTGAATTAAACACAGTTTAAGTCTGCCTTTCAACATACTAATCCTCCATGGGCCTGGCTGGTCAGGTGAATTAAATTATTTTACATTTACACAATGCCTAATTTTACCATATCACATCTCAGTTCATTTTTTTCTACATAGAACGAACAGTTCATTTTTTTCTACATAGCTTTGTAGAAAGTATGGACAAATTCTATTTTCTTAGTTGATTTTTAAAAAGTGAAGGAAGTTTACTTTTCTGAAGAGTTTTAGCAGCTGTCAATAATCCTCAGTTCAATTCTATGGAATCATAGCTGTCTCCAGTAATATTTCTATATATACTTTTTAAAAATTATTTTACAAAAAAATGTGCTATTTCAAAGCACATTGCAACAATTAGTTGGAGAACAAATTTCAGCATTTGGTATGGGTTAAAATTCCACAATTTTAGGTTTATACTTCTAGCTGCTCTAAGACACTGGGGAATAAAAGAAATGTCAGTATGATTCAGCGATCATACTCATTTGTTAAATCCTACCTTCTGTGTATAATTCTATTATCACCTGTGATCATTTTCCCTCTCTTTAGGGAAATAGGCTATGCCTATTCTAAATTTTTCACATTGGAAGGGGCTGGAGATAAGATGGGATAGGCAGATGGAACTAGTTGATGCTCTGAGAAGGCTGGCCCCTCTGCATTTCAGGATTCACTTGGCCCAGGGACCCATCTGGAGATTGTAGGTTTCTAGAAAGTTATCCTAGTGCATGGAATGTTTGTAGAATGTTATATAATGCCCTAGGTGTTATTTAGGATGGCAAGAACAGTTTTGGCTAGGGTTTGGCAAGCTATGATAGCTTGCAATGTCTAACTGAAGCTTGTGTAAGAGTGGCCTCCAGAGTACCTCTCTACTCTATTTGAACTCTCTCAGACACTGATAACTCATTTGTTACACTTCTTTTCCCCCTTTTGATCAGGATGGCACTGTTGTTCCCATGGCTAATCACTAGGAGTCATCTCCCATGCTGCCAGGGAAACTTTCATCCCAGGATGTCATGTCCCATGTTGGGGGTGGAGGGAGGAGGCAATGAATTCACTTGCAGAGTTGAGTTTAAAGAGAGAGAGGCCACATCTGAGCAACAAAAGAAGTCCTCCAAACTCTTAGGCATACTATAGGTAAGCTAAGCTTCTCTGCTACATATATAAGCTTCCCAAGAGCAAGCCTGAAGAGCAAGGGCTCATCCTATTGATTTGGGTGTGCCTAACGTTTGACACAGTATCATGGTGTGCCCTGGTGGTAGAGTTCAATAGTTCCTTTTTTTTTTCTCCCATCCTTCAAGGGACTTTGCCAATACTATTTGATTATATGCTTAATATACTTGAGGATGTATCCAGGCATTACATTAAGCTATACAGGATTAAAGGCCCTCATTTTCATTCTGGGTTCCCTGTGTTTGGATTGTTTAAATGATCTATCCAGACAGGTGAGTTAGATTATGTGCTATGGAAAATTTAGTTCTGGACAAAACAAACCTTTGTTACTTTGCTCTCAAAGAGTAGGTGAAGTTAACCACATACAATGTATTCCTCACCCCAGTATTCTGAATTACTTTAATCCTGACCTGATTGTCTTCATTTTTATTTCTAAATACCAGGTTATACATATAAAAAATAGCCCTTCAAAATCTGGAAATAACAATTACTGCTCTGGACAAAATGTGACTGCTATAAGAACTTACAATCTAGGCACCTGTTTTCTATGAGTATTTTCTAAATGAGATCATGCAATATTTGCTGTTTTGTTTCTGGCTTATTTTGTCTCAACAGGAGACTCACAGGTTCATTCACAATGTCGCATACCTCACATCTTTGTTTCATTTTCTAGCAGCAAAATATTCAATCATAAGTATTTTTATGATCGTTCACCAACTTACTTGTCAGTCAGTGCATCTTCAGCCATCTCTGTTCTATGGGCCTCATGTATAATGGCCAAAGTCACAGCCCATCAACATTCTCAATTTTGGATAATTTCATCATTCTCAGTTGAAAGATAACCAATAAACACACCCTCACCAAATAGAAAATCCAAACCTCCCCTTAATTCTTGGCCTTCTCCCCATTGTTTACCCCTAGTGGTGCTGCGGTACTGTTGGTGTTTTCCTGTTATGCATAGACAACAGTTTGTAATAGCAATTTTTCCCCTATACCCCAAATGTTACTCTTTGTTCAAGATTCATACCTTTGCAGTAGTTCATGCAAGAACTTATTTATATTTGTAGTATCAATTCGTGGGACACATGAGTCATTGCAATTCCTTTCAATCAGGTAATAGTACTTCAATATGGTAATATTACCATTACTTATTTCATTCAGCATTATGTCCTCAAGGCTCATCCATCTTTTCATGTGTCTCAGGACGTCATTTCATCTTATTGCTGGATAATAGTCTATTGTATGTATATACCATATTTTGTTAATCCACTCATCTGTTGATGGGCACTTAGATTGTTTCCATCTTTTGGCAATTGTGAGTAATGCTGCTATGAACATCAGTGTGTAAATGTCTGTTTGTGTCATTGTTTTCAGCTGATCTGGGTATATACCGAGTAGTATTATTTTGGGGACATAAGGCAACTCGATATTCCATTTTCTGAGGAACTTCCAGAGTGTCTTCCATAATGGCTGTACCATTATCTTCTACATTTGTAGTTTCCTACTTGTTTAATAGCAGTCATTCTTATAGGTGTTGAGGTGGTCTCTCACTGTACTCTTGACCTGTGTTTCCCTTGTGGCTAATGAAAATGAGCATCTCTCCATGTGCTTTTTAGCTATCTGTATTTGCGCTTCAGAAAAATATCTGTTCATATCTTTAGACTATTTTATAATTGGGTTGTTCTTTTGTTGTTGAATTGTATGATTTCTTTATGTTTACAGGATATCAAACCTTTATCTTATGTATGATTTCCAAAAATTTTGTCCCATTGAGTTGGATGCCTCTCTACCTTTTTGACAGAGTCTTTTGAGGTGCAAAAATTTTGATTTAGAGGAGTTCCCATTTATCTATTTTTAATTTTGTTGCTTGTACTTTGTGTGTAATGTTTAGGAATCTACGTTCTATTATTAGGTCTTGAAGATGTTTCCCTACATTTTTTTTCAAGGAGCTTTATGGTACTGGTTCTTATATTTATGTTTGATTCACTTTGAGTTAATTTTTATATAGGGTATAAGGTAAGGATTCTCTTTCATTCTTCTGGCTATTGATATCCACTTTTCCCATACCCTTTATTGAAAAAAAATATTTTGTTCCAGTTCAGTGGATTTGGGGCCCTTGTCAAAGATGAGTTGACCATAGATTTGGTGGTCTATTTCTGCACTCTCAATTCAATTCCATTGACCAATACTTCTATGTTTGTGCCATTACCATGCTGTTTTGATCACTGTGGCACTATAAGAAGTTTTAAAATCAGGAAATGTTAGTTATTCCACATAGTTCTTCTTTTTCTTTTCTTTTTAGGATGCTTTTAGCTATTCAGATCTTTTTAACTTCCAGATAAATTTGGTAACTAGCTTTTCTAAATCTTCAGAGTGGGTTATCATAATTTTAATTGGTACTGTGTGGAGTTTGCAGATCCATTTGGGTAATCCATGAGCAGGGAATGTCTTTCCACATATTTAGATCTCCTTTGATTTCTTTTAGCAATGTTATGTAGTTCTCATGTAAAAGTACTTTACTTCTCTAGTTAAGTACATTCCTAGATACTTGATCCTTTTAGTTGCTATTTTTGACTAGAACTTTTTCCTTAATTGACTCCCCAGGCATGCCATTGCTTGTGTATAGAAACATTACTGATTTTTGCACATCAATTTTTTTAACCTGCCGCTTTCTAGATTTGTTTGTTAACTCAAGTAACTTTATTGTAGATTACTCTGGATTTTCGAAGTATAGGATTATGTCATCTGCAAATAATGAAAGTTTTACTTCTTCCTTTCCAATTTGGATATACTTTATTTCTTTTTTCTGCTTAATTGCTCAAGTTAGAACTTCTAGGCCAATGTTGAATAATAGTAGTGACAGAGGGCATCCTTGTCTTGTTCATGATCTTAGGGGGAAAACTTTCATTCTCTCACCATTGAATACAGTGCTGGCTATGGGTTTTGCATATATACTATTATCATATTGAGGAAGTTAACTTTGAGCCTATATTTCGAAGTGTTTTTATCAGAAAACGATGTTGAATTTTGTGAAATGCTTTTTCAGTATAAATTGAGATAATATGATTTTTCCCTTTCAATTTGTTTATGTGCTGTATTACATTAACTAGTTTTCTTGGGTTGAACCATCCTTGCATGCCTGGTATAAACAGCACTTAGTTGTGGTGTGTAATTCTTCTAATGTGGTGTTGGATTTGATTTGCTAGTATTTTCTTGAGAATTTTTGCATCTATGTTCATTAGGAAGATTTGTTTGTAATTTTCTTTTCTTGTAGCATCTTTATCCAGTTTTGGTATTAAACTGATGTTAACTTCATAAAATGAGTTAGATAGAGTTTCTTTTTCCTCATATTTTGGAAGAATTTGAGCAGGATTACTGTTAGTTCTTTTTGTAATGTTTGGAAAAATTCCCCTGTGAAGCCATCTGGCCCTGGGCTTTTCTTTGTAGGAAGATTTCTGATGACTGATTGAATCCCTTTACTTGTGATTGGTTTGTTGAGAGCTTTATTTCTTTCTTGAGTCAGGGTAGCTTGTTTCTGTGTTTCCAGAAATTTGTGCATTTCAACTAAGGTGTCTAGTTTATTGGCATATAGTTATTCATAGAAACCTCCTGTGATTTTTTTTTTTTATTTCTTCAGGGTCTATAGTAATGACCCCTCTTCTCATTTCTGATTTTGTTTATTGGCATCCTCCCTCTTTTTTACTTTGTCAGCCTTGCTAGTGGCCTATGAATTTTATTGATTTTCTCAAAGAACCAACTTTCCATTTTATTGATTCATTCTACTGTTCTTTTGTTCTCCCAGTTCACTTAACTCTGCTTTAATCTTTGTTATTTCTATTCTTCTGTTTTTTTTTTTTTTGAGTTAGTTTGGTGTTCTTTCTCAAGTTCCTCCAGGTGAGCAGTTAAGTCCTCAATTTTTGCTTCTTCTTCTTCTTCTTCTTCTTTTCTGTATGTGGTATGACAGGGTCACATTTCATTATTTTTTCCATGTTATTATCCCATTATTTCAGCAACATCTATTGAATTTTGTTTGTTTGTTTGTTTGTTTTTATTGCTTGTTTGTTTGTTTGTTTTGGGAAGTGCATGGACTGGGACTTGAACCCAAGATTCCTACATGGCTGGCAAGAATTCTACCACTGAAACTACCCTTGCACCTTCATCTTTCTTCTTTTTCAATATAGGCATTTAGGGCAATAAATTTACCTCTCAGTACAGCCTTTGCCACAGGGCATAAGTTCTGATATTTTGTATTCTCCTTTTCATTCATCTCCAGATAGCTACCAGTTTCTGTAGCAATTTTTTCTTTGACACGCTGGTTGTTTAAGAGCATATTATTTAATTTCCGTATATTTATGAAAGTTCTCCTTCTTTGATGGTTATTGATTTCCAGCTTCATTACATTGTGATCAGAGAAAGTGCTTTGATTAATTTCAATATTTTTAAATTTATAAAGATGTGTTTTGTGCCCCAGCATATGATCTATCCTGGAGACTTTACTATATGCACTAGAGAAGAATGTATGTTCTGTTGTTTTGGGGTGTAATGAGCTATATATATATCTTTTAGGTCTAATTCATTTATCAAATTATTTAAGTCCTCTATTTCCTTGTTGGTCCTCTGTCTGGTTCTTCTATCTATAAAGGAGAGTGATGTATTGAAGACTCCTGTTGAAGTCTCCTTCAGTTTTGCTAATGTCTGCCTCACATATTTTGGAGCTTCTTGATTGGGGAATTGACATTTATGATTGTTATTTCTTCTCAGTGAATTTTCCCTTTTACTAATATATGGCATCCTTCTTTGTCTTTTATGATGTCTTTACATTTAAAGTCTATTTTGTCTGATATTAGTATAGATACTCCTGCTTTCTTTTAGTTACAACTTGCATGGAACATATTTTCAATCCTTACACCCTTGATCTATGTGTATCCTTGTGTCTAAGATGAGTGTCTCATAAGCAACATACAGCTGGATTATATTTTGTAATCCACTCTTCCAGTCTATATGTTTTAATTTGTAAGTTCAGTGCATAACATTCAAAGTTATCACTATAAGGGCATTTCTTGAATCCACCATTTTATCCTTTGGATTTTATTTGTTAGCTCTAAATGTTCTTTTCCCTCTTTCTCTTTTTATCCTTTAGGTTACCCTTACTGGTACTCTTCAATACTGTGCCATCCTCCAGACCTCCCTCTCCTGCTTTTTTTTTTCTCAGTCAGCACAACTCCCTTTAGTATTTCTTGTTAGGCCAGTCTCTGGTTGTCAAATTCTCTCAGCATTTGTTTGCCTGTGAACATTTTAATCTCTCCCTCACTTTTTAAGGATAATTTGGCTGGGTACAGAATGTTTGGCTGGAAGTCTTTCACTTTCAGGGTCTTAAATAAATCATACCACTGCCTTCTTGCCTCCATAGTACCACTTGAGTAGCCTGAACTCAGTCTTATGAGGTTTCACTTGTATGTAGTACATTTCTTTTTCTCTTGTTGCTTTCAGAATTTTCTGTTTCTCTTCGACATTTGAAAGACTGATCAGTATGTGTCTTGGGGAAGGCCTATTTGAATTTATTCTATTTGGAGCTCATTCGGCTTCTTCACGTTGCATATTTCTGTCTTTTATAAGAGTTGGGAAGGTTTTCCCCATTATATCTTCAACTCATCTTCCTAGCCTTTTACTCTTCCCTACTCCTTCTGGGACACTGATAATTCTTATGTACTTTGTTTTGTTTGTTTCCCTGAGATCCAATTCAAATGTTCTCATCTTTTGTGTCATTTGCTCTTTTGCATGTTTGAAATCAGTTGTCCTATCCTCTAGTTCACTTATTATTTCTTCTGCCTCTTCAAAGCTGCTGTTGTGTGCCTCTAATATATTTTTATTTGGTCTACAGCATTTTTAATTTCTATAATATCTTTTATTATTCTATTTATTTTTAAAATTCCTCTTTATGCTCTTCTACTGTCTTCTTGATCTCCTTTATGTCATTGGCCATACCACTGATTTTATTTAGTAGAGTTTATGTGAACATCTTTGATTAATTGTTCCAAAGTCTGTGTCTGCTCTCGTGTTTTAATTTGGTCATTAGGCAGGGCTATATCTGTTTGTATCTTCATAGGGTTAGTCATCTTTTGTTGCTTTCACGGAATGTAAATATCTTGAGAGGGTGACTTTGGAAATTTATTTCCTTCAGTAGCCTAAAGCTTTGTATTTGTGGGTCAGATGTGGAGTAGGATTTTGGGGGCATGGCATGGGGCACAATAGTGCAGTGACAGGTTGCAGCACAGGTATATATGCACAGGTTGGGGATGCTATGCTGGTGTCTGTGAGTATGAAGTACATATCGTGGGGTTGTGGAGGTGCAGCTCAAGCAGGTTTGAACCAAAGGAATATATATGCTTTCTGATATTAGTTATTTTTTAGGTAGAATGCTCATTCTTACAACAATAGTTAGCACCCAGGCTTCAGGAAAGACAGAGTAGACATATTTTGTTCATTGCTTAATGAGTTAATTGCAAAGTTTGTGTAGAATTTTGAAAGACTGCCATTTTGTCCTGGTGATTGTGTTACAATATAATTTATTGATATATTTCATCATCTCTATCTTAAAATGCTATCCAGAATATAGCCTCACCCTCAACCATGTACGAAGAGTTACTATGAAGGTAAATGTTTATTTTGCTGTGCATGTCATTACAGAGGAGCTATGTCTTATTCTTATTGCAATCTTAGTGTCCAATTTGAATACAGTGACATAGAACAATGAGTTTTAGCCTTATTTTGGCAATGGGAAACAATTCTGATTATTTTCACTTTAATTAGTACTTTTTTCAGTATGCACTTTCAACCCTGTGTATATATAGGCAGAAGAATACAGTCACTTTATGATCCTTTCACACATGTTACATCAAAATCCCAGACCACAGTCTCCCCGCTTCCCATTCACCCATTGCTTTCTCAAACTCCCAGATACTCAATCTGTTCTCCACATTGGCTAGCCTTTTATTTCAATTGTCTTGCTCCCAATTCTTAGCATGCCTAATTTCCATGCATTTTTTTCATGCACCATAATTCTCTGGAGATTCATCTGGATTCATAAGTGTATCAATAGTTTTAACTGCTTGTTCCCTTTTATTGTTGAATAGTCTTCCATGGCATGAATGTATCATGCTTCTACCAGTCACTCATTGAAGGACATCTGGGTTGTTTCCCGTTTTTAGCTATCAAACAGAGCTTTTATAAACACCTAGTGTAAGTTTTTGTGAAAACAAAAGTTTTCCTTTTAGTGGGATAAAGTACCTAGATCTTATCAAATTAATGGGTCAGATGGTAATATGCTGGTTGCACCTTTATTTGTTTAAGAAACTGTCTGACAGTTTCTTAAACAAATGTCTGGAGGGACCAAGCCATTTTGCATTTCCACCTACAATGTTTGTGTGATTGAGTTTCTCTACATCCTGGCCAGCATTTGATGTTGCAATATTTTTGCAGTTGCTTTGTTCTTCTTCATCTTGATTTGTTTTTGCCATCCAGATAGGTGTAGTAGTATCCCATTATATTTTTAATTTGATTTCCTTGATAGCTACTGATGTGGAACATCTTTTCATGTACTTATTCTAGAACTTCCAGCACTATGCTCTGAATCTTAGGGAGAAATACCTTTAGTTTTACACCATTATGTACAATGTTACTTGTAAGCTGTTTTGCAGCTGCTTATCAATTAAAAGAAGATCATCTTTGTTGCTACTTCTCTGAGAGTTTTTGTCATAAGTGAGTGCTTTCTGTAAACGTTTTTTGATAATCCTTTGACATAATCATATAATTTTCCTTCTTAAGCCTATGTGCTGGCTTGAAACTGTTATTTGCCCTAGAAAAGCCAAGATCTCTTAATCCTAATCCAGTCTTGTGAGGACACTCATTGTTTGAGGTGGGATATTTTGATTAGATTATTTTATGGAGATGTGATACACAAAATCGCTGGTGTGAACTTTTGATTGGATATTTCCTTGGAATTGTGACCCTGCCCAACCAAGATGGGTTTAATTAGTTTAGTGAAGTCCTTAAAGGAGAAAGAACTCAAAACTGATACAGAGAGGAGAGAGATGCAGATGTTTGAAGATGCTTGGAAATCCAACACAGACATCAGAGAAATGAAACCAAGACACAGACATTTGGAGATGCTAAGCTAATAGATGACCAGAGTCTGCCCCAGAGAAGTTAAGTGAAGAATCACAGAAGCTTAAATTGAAAGCTACTGGGAACAGAATGTGGGAGAGTCATTTGAAATCAGAAGCCAGGAGAGAAAGACAGCAGATGTCACTATGTGACAGATGAAAACAGATGCTGATTTTCCTTTGAGAAGTATCCTCTTGTTGTTGTCTTAATTTGGACATTTCAATGGTGTTAGATTTAAGTAGGAAGTTGTGCTGGCTTGAAAATATTATGCACCCCAGAAAAGTTGTGTTTTAATCCTGATTCAATTTTGTGCAGGGAGCCATTTCTTTTAATCCTAATTCAATACTGTAGGGCAGAAACTTTTCATTAAATTATCTCCATGGAGATGTACCACATCCAATTGTTGATATGGTCTTTTGATTAGATGTATATGTGACTCCATCCATTCCAGGTAGGTCTTGATTAGTTTTCTGGAATCCTCTAAAAGAGGAAATATTTCAGAAAGAGAAATGACAGAGCTGACAGAAACTTCAGAGTAGAGCTGACAGATGCTGACACTTGGAGAACAGAGATACAGATGTATGGACATGCCTGGAGCCCAGAAGATGTTGCCATGAGATGTTAAGCAAGCCAGAACCTGGAGAAAGTCAAGGTAATGCAAGGGATAAAAGCCAGCCTCTGAAAAGCAAAGTGAGGAATCTCCACAGGACGAGAAGCTGAAAGCAATGCAGCCCAGGAGCAAGTCACCAGCCTGCCTTCCTAGCTGACAGAGGTATTCTAAACCCATTGGCTTTCTTGCATCAAGGTATCTTTTACTGGATGCCTTAGTTTGGACATTTTTATAGGCTTAGATCTGTAAACTTTTAACTTATTAAATTCCCTTTTTTAAAAATCTGCTCCAATTCTGGTATATCGCATTCTGGCACCCTATAAACCAAAACATATTTGTTTTAGCATCTAGGAAACTAAAACACAAGCCTTTTTTCCAAACTCCCTCCTTTCTTTCACTACCCCCACTCACCCCACCACTGGTGTTCTCTCTCTCTCTCTCTCTCTCATTTTCCAGCTACTATTTCAAATACCACACAATGAGTTAACTTAAACAACAAGAATTTATTGTCATACAGTGTTGAAGGTTAGATGCCCAACTTCAAAATATTGACAAGCTTTTCTTTGTCTTGGAATCTGTAGAGTTCTAGCAGTAGTTTCCCTGCAATCCTTGACATTCCTCGGCTGGTAAATGCATCTCTGATTTTGTCACAGTTCTGACTTTCTGTTGACTTCTGGTCTTTACTGACTGACTGAGTATAAATTTCCTCTGTTTATAAGAACTCCGTCACATGGATTAGGGCCCACCGTGATTAAATTTAGCCTCATTTAAATAGGACCTTTAAAAGTTTTTATTCACAAGTAAGTCCACATCTTAACTAATACTGGCATTTTTAAAGGCCCTATTTATAGATGATTCAGATCCACGAACTTGGGGTTAGAAGTTGAACGTGTCCATTGTAGAGAATGTGATTCAATCTCAACAATATATTAACTTTTGTCCTCTCATAAATACACTATGAGGTAGTAAGTTTATAATCTAAATTTCACTGATAACAAATTTAGGCACAGTGAAGTTAAAACCTTGTCCAAGGCCATATTTTTAAGAGACAGAGCCAACACATTGACCTACGCCATGTTTCCTTAGCTGTGCTTATCATGGTATAAGCAGCCTCAGCATTTTAGTGAAGATAGCATCTATTGTCTTACTATTATATACTACCTACTATGCAAGGGGATTTTGGGGACATATAGTGCCAGTGTTTGAGAGATTGCAATCCTGTAGGTAAGGAAGACAGTTGTGAAGGTAACATACAGGGCATTTCTAGGTTTTGTAATTGTGGGAGCTCAGGTGACTCAGCTTGTCATATTGCTGGAATTGAAAGCGGTCCCTAGGCTTTGCATGGATTCAATACTAACAGGAAGGTATTTCTGATGAATATGTTATACATAAAAGAAGGTGTTGAGAAAAGACAATGTGGGTGGATTATGTCAATGGGAGCCTATTTTAACAAATAGTAAATATAAAGCCATTTTCCCCCTTGCTCCTCACTGAAGGAATGCTAATATCAATAATATTCAGAAGAAAATAGGAACATACTGAAGGCTTGATTGTTGGAATTCATAAAACCTAACATCATAATTAAAATATTTTATTTCCTCTTATATAGAGTTTAAGACTTAAATATTTGCTATTAATTTAAGCTTTCAAAAACTCAGCATTTATACTCTCATAATTCAAAACATATATAGTCTTCATGATTCTGTTTTAAATTACCTCTGAATTAAATGCGTATATTATTATCTTGCATGTGTGATGGTGGTGAAGGGATTAGTCAAGGAAATGAAGAGAGATTTCATCTTCCTTAGAGAAACATGATGGTGCTTTAATAAGAAATTGTTAGAGAAGATTAATAACATCATGTCAAAAAGGCCCTAATGTACCTTTTAAATTAAAGAGAAAAAAAATACCTGCTTTATGGAGTTTTGGAAAATTGTTTCCCTGGCTCTGAATTTGCTGACCATTTTCTTCTTATTTCAACTTATATTACTCATATTATTATATGCTAACTGCAACTTTGAAAATGAAGTTTCTGAGTCTTTCATAACTAATATGAAAGTATTATTTGAAAGTAATGGAAAATGAAAAAATGTGAATAGGTCTAACTTTTGCTCTTAAAACGATGTATTGATTTATGTGTGAATGTGTAGAGTATTCAGGATATTTTTGATATTTTATGAACTGATTGATGAATGGATTTTATATGATTGCAGAAGTAGTGCACATGTGTTCCCTAATTTAAAATTGTTTTTAACCTTTTCTTTTGATCATTTCATTATATTTAAACACTCTCTTTTATTTACTTCATTTTAATATTTTTATTTAGACATCCCAGGATTTTAGCAAATACTTGTTCGGCATTTATTGATATGCTTCTATGAAACTTCTACTTCAATGTGATTTAACTGATTACACTAATACTCATTGCAATATTGACTCATCTTTGCAATCTTGAAATAAATTCTGTTGATCAGAATGAATTTTCTTTTTCATAATTGATGAATTGTGTTTGCTAATAATATTTTTGTTTATATTTTATTAGATTCCAAAGTAATACTGATCCAAAGACTTTCACATGTATTACTTTCTTTTCTTTATTAAGTTTTCATTTCTTAATTAATTATTTTTGCTTCATAAAATAACATTGGGAACTACCCATATTTTTTAGTTGTATAAAATAGTGTAAGCAATATTGTAATTTTGTCTTTTATGGGTTAGAGAGAACACGGCAATGAAAATAACCTAATTCTCATACATGTTTCGTGATAGATTTTACCTCTCTGCATTGGTTTTTTTTTTTTTTGCGTAAATACTTCCATTTTTTGTTGTTGTTTGCTTGTTTTGGGTGGGGGTGTATCATTCAGGATTCTCCAAAGAAAAAGATTTATTTTAAGGAATTGGCTCATGCAGTTGAGGGGACTGATAAGCCCATAATCACAGGGATTATGGCAGGCTGGAAATTCAGGCAGAATCTGATGCTTCTGAAACCATGGGGGGAATAGCTGGGAATCCCTGAATTATTATCATAATAACTAAAATTCATAATTCAAGCCAAAATCAGCTAATCAGGATCTCTTTCCCTCTCATAATTAATGTCTTTACTGAGACTGTCTTACAGGAAATCAAACTTGGCCATAGGTTATAAACTGGAGCATATGCAGAAATACAAGTCCTTGTTCCTTAGATGACCCCTGAGACACTACAAAGAAACTCAGAACCAGAATTATGAGGATGAGCAGACATCAGAAGCAAATAAAATGTGAGGGGTCCATCAACAAGGAAGATCCGGTCCATGGGCTTATTACCACCAAATATTGACAATACTATAAATAACCACTCTGAATATGCCACCCAAATTCCCATCACTGTCCCCACCTCCCATTGTTCTCATCCCATAAAATTTCCTTATTTCTCAGATCAGGGAGAAAGACTTCAGCTTGCCTCCTGTCTCCTTGTCAATGAAACACATTCTTTTCTCAAAATCCTGATGTCACAGGATTTGGGCTTCTGCACACATTGGACAGTGAGCCCAGTGCTCTGTCACATTTTAGCCTTCAAGAAGAATTTCCTCTTGTCTGGGAAACTCCAGTTTTCATTCTTAAGGCCTACAACTAACTGGATGAGGCCTCCTCATATTCTGCATGACCATCTCTTTTATTTAAAGTCAACTGATTGCAGATGCTAACTACATCTACAAAACACCTTCACAGCAATACCTAGGTTAGTGTTTGATTAAATAACAGGTACTATAGCTTAGTCAAGATGATACATAAAACTAACCTTCAGTCATGGTGAGTGGGGAGGCGGGGAGGCAGGGGAAAGAGAAATTGAGAAACTTCTGTTAGTTTACATTTTACTGGAAAATCATCCATTACTTCTATTGGATAATTTTTCAAAAATGGTTTCATATAATATCTTAAAATTACTTAAGGTATTTCTGCAGGTGTTTACTTTTGCATAGTTTTCAATTTAACAATATATTATAAGCAATTTCAAATGGTAATGAAATCTGTCATAACACAATTAGAATGATCACAAAATATCTTAGTGTATGGAATTAGCAATTTCTATATCACTGCTCCCCAACTGTCTGACAGTCAGTCTTTCTACCATTTGCATATTTTGGAATATTTTTTAAAAGTTCCAATGTTGGGTTGGGGGCCAAGATGGCGGCTTAGCAAGGTGCGCGTTTTAGTTCGTCCTCCAGAACAACTGCTAGATAACCAGAAACAATACAGAACAGCTCCCGGAACCACGATAGTGACCGAACACACAGCGCGCCCAGAACGGGAACAGCTTAGACCGACGGCAACTGGCCGGATCTGTGAGTTCCCCAAAGCCGCGGCGGCCTGCG